>JAOXNN020073733.1:0-33557 GCA_028571205.2 Hydropsyche betteni | reverse complement strand
TAAAATTTAAATATTTCAGGTAAATATGATAATCAACAATGAGCAATAATTTTCCTGTTGTCAAGAAATTACAACTCTTGTCGAGCAAAGCTGCTATTCAGTCCAAACTGACTTGATTACAGCTTTGGACAACCCAAATCCTGAGCCATACGAAAGATCTCTGTAAAAGATTGATCGTTTGTTCAGAGAATATTCGGAGGCTCCTTCAGTGCTGTCCAAATATATGAAGGATTAGAGCCAAAGAGCGATAGATGATCTAAGTTAATTCACGAGCAGATACCTGTGTGGTGAATAAAATTTCCTCATTCGGGTTGAGGATAAGTTGCAGCTGATTGCTAAAATGTGTATAGCCTAGACAAAGATCAAAAACATGTGCTAAAACTACCCTTCAGTCAACCAAACATGCTTAATCAACTCAAAAGTAATGAATTCAGTGATGAAAATCAACTTCAAGGAACATTCAATTTAACTGATTCGAAGCCTAGGCCTGTTGATCGGAAATATTAGCGAGAGCCAAATCAATATAGACGACAGAGAGTTCGTGTATAAGCCTCGTATGCTATAACTTCTATCGATCGTTAAGGAGTAAAGAATGAAGTTTTGGTTCATTCTAAGTTTTCATCGCATAGTGCAGTAGCGTCGTGTTAGCCTATAATAGATGGACAAATACAAAATCTGCGGTGTCCTGACAGGATCAATTTCTGAGACAGAGACTTAGGCATCAAATTAAACCCGCCATGTTTTTAAAGTCATATCTGAATTTGGAAGGAATTTAGGCTAGCAAGCAATAAGAAGGTTTTACGAGAATAACCTCGAAACTAAAGTGGCCCATTTTATAGACAGCAATCCTAAAATGGTCGAAAACTTCCTTCGGAATCTACATGGTGAGTAGTTCGACTGTGCCTTTCCTAATACACTAACCGGCAAGTTTATCCAAGGTATTTTGAACTATAACATAAGCACGCACACAGACCATCTCAAAGTCTGCCTGAGAATGACAAAATTTAGGCTGCAAAATCTCGTCAAGGAAGAGAGAGACCTTTAACAAACCCGTATTGTCGACGCCCTCGAGGAAGGTTTGGTCTAAAGGTTATGTTACATTTTGAGGAGCACCCAAGACCAAACGATCAAGCTTTGCGTGTACTCGGTTATCAAGGCACTCATGGCACTGGTCCAAAGGAGACTCAATCACATATTGTGTGCTGTCGTTTGTACCTTTTTGTCATAGTCCATACTTTAGCAGATACGAGCAGACAGTAGGGTTTAAGACTTTCACCAAATAATGCTATCAACTCGAAACTAAATACACAAAGCGATGAGGTGCCAATAAAATAAAGCATGATCGATTAGACAAGAATTTTCTAGATTTAAAATACTTAGTAAATAAGGGTTCAAGATGATCGTGGCTGTGGTAGCTTCATCAAATATTCTGAGATAGATTCAATGACTTTCAGTCTTACTTTCCTAAGTAAATAATATCTTTACATTAAAAAATAGTAAATACATTAATAAAAAGTTAATACATGATTGTTATTCATGGCGAAATGAATTTTAAAAGATAACATTTGAATGATGAATCTCGAAACAATAGACCCTAAACAACAATAAAAAATAAAGTTTAACATAGGATATACGAAATACAATTATAATCTAACATACTAAGATCAAGCGATCGGCTGAGATTTGCCAGCAATCTCTGACTCTAACGGGCTGTTAATCTACAAAATCTTTATGACATGATCGAGACCTCCTACCCTATTCAAATTCATATTATACGCATTTTTAACAGAAATCAAGATCATTAGGGTTCAATCTCCTTGCGCTTCTCTTCGATTTCCGTCAGCTTGCTTTCCACAGCCTACTTCGCCACGTTGATCTGTCCAATCAGAGTGTTGCTATTTTCTATCACATCGAAGTCACTCTGTTCGGAGTTAGGCAACCAATCAACATCCACTTCATCTTTGCAATCGTGCAGCTTATTATTTATATAGTATTAAATACCCGTATATTATGTTTTATCCTTCCCGAGTAGCACGTGAGCATAGAAAATGTAGTTCCAAAGGAAGTGGCTACTATTTATGTGGCTTTTGAAGTTGTCGCCATCCTTCTCGATCGAGTCTCTGTCCTTATTGCAGATGAAACACTTGTTGCTCTTATCCTCGTCAAGTTCGTCTTGCTTCTCTCTTAATGTGCTAAAGGCTGCGATGATGATACCCGAAACAATGTTACCGAATAGTAAACCAAAGAATATGCTGTAGATTAGCTCGTATATGAATCTCTCAGTTTCGAATTCTCCTGACGTCTCACCAATAACACCAGCCACATACAGTTCCAAAATACAACTCCAAGCAGTAGTACACATCTAATCACTCGGGCTCTAATATATGTCTCGGACGTAGTTGCTAAAGGTTACAGCATTAAACACGAATACGAACGCTACTCCCATCATACTCACACTAAACAGCGCCTTCATACTCTGAGCGATAGCCTTAAAAATGTCCTAGAGCTCACCCTTCATACTAAATAGATCCAGTATGTGAATGGTAAACAGGTAGGGCTGATAGAACGTACCTAATAGCGACACCAACAAGAACATACCTATTTGTAAGTACCGATTGATATTTGAACCTCCATCTTCGCCTTCCTCCTTCGGGTCCTTCTTCTTCACTAGACTCTTATACCAAAGCTTAGCGTATCTAAAACTCATTATCAGCTGGGCAATACACAACAACCACAGAATGAAAGCGTGCATAGGTGTGGAATAGTACTCGACTTCCTGATAGGCGATTGAAACATTGTAGAATATGAAAAGGTAGGCAGTGATAAGAATTGATAGGAAGCTTGCTATTATTCTTGCCCGGAACACCGTACTCTCGGTAATGTTTTAGTTGTTTTTCATTTGGAAAAAGTGTTGCATCTCGCTACTAATCCTCCCGTAGAATTTGAAAAGACTGACTATCTTATCTCTACGGGTAAATCGTACAACTTCATACATAACTTAGTCTCTGAGTTGACCCGAAAGTGATTCGAATATGGGATGGTTGGGGAAGTACAGAATTTGGTTTTTTCCTTTGTTGCATATTTCAATCTGAAGAAGTTTGGCCTCCAGCTCCTCCAAAACTCTCTTTTTATCTGGGTTATTCTCCTTCATTTCCTTGTATCTCAGAATGATTTTGCCTTCTGGAAGCTTTTATTCCATTTTCTTCAGAATAATCAATACATCTAAGATGAGTGCGATATCTTATTTGTATATTTATTCCTTATTGGTGTCTAGGTACTCGTTGAGCTTAGTGATGTCAGAAATTCCCAGTTTCGTCATTTTGTTGTCCAGGATATTGGTAAGGAACCTTAGCTCGAGTTTGTTATCAAGGGAACCAAAGGTTTAGCTTGCGTCTCCCTCGAAGTTACTTAGAATTATTGTCACACACTTCGCATAGATATCCTCGAAAGCTTAGAAATGTTAGGGCCCAAAATCCTTCTGGAACTGATCCCGTCTAGCTTCCATTTGGCATAAGTCTTCGAAGAAAGTTGAAGTCATCAGTGCGCTTTGGTTTTTGTCGATAGGTATTTGAGTGACTTACAGCACGAAGTCTAAGATAAAAGCAGGGATCTCAACTACATCCTTAGACATAATTCCAAATATTTTCCTGAGCTCATTCGTTGCCACGTTAATAAAGTCAATTGAGTTGAGCTTCTTCTCTTATTTGCCTTCGCTATCCTCGCTGGATCTTTGTAGCAGTTGTTATTTCATGAGTCTTTTGTTATTTTCGTTGTTGTTTTCACACATTAACTGAATGAACTTGAAAGAACGTCTGTAGGTGCTTATACAAAGCCTCTTGTACTCTTCCTCTTTGGCGTCGTCTGGCTCAAAAACATTCTTTCTGCTGCTGGACTTTTCAGAAGTACTGTAGTAATCGAAGGTATCAATAGTTGTGACTGAGAAGTTTCGCTCGCTCAGTGACTCCCCCTCTGTATTTTTTCGATAATTCTTTTCGATTAGGTCACCCAGTTTGCTGATCAGATTGTTAATTGTGACAAATACTCTGTTATTGGAATCAGCAATCAACTAGTTAGCTATGCTGATTTGGCATGGCTCATAACCCGCTAATAGGAAAGCGATACCACAGAGGAGAACTTCATTGGCTAAGTCAATTTTATCAGTCAGGTCTTCCGAGAGCAGTTGGCAGATATACCCAGCTAAATTGCAGTTCTTGAGTTCGATTTGCTATTCAGCGATAGCCTATCCAAAACCATCATAATCTTCAGCATCCCACTCATCAATAGGTTTATTGATATCGTGTCCAGGCTTCTTGTTTTTCTATGCTATGCTTCTAGTCATTAGTCTCAAGAAGAATATTTTGAGGTTTTTATCGAGGGCTTGTGGATTATCGATGCTCATCTTTATTACGGTTTTGATGTAATCACTCCTTGAGATGTAGGGTTAATTATAAATTTTAGCACTATACTCATTTATCTGACTAAATTCGTTGGCTTCGTGGTAGAACTCTTCTTGAATGTAATTCTTAAACTCCGCTGATAGCTTCATCATTGCCTGAATACTGTACAGTTTTTTGTTGAGGTCTTGATTCGGATGTTTGGTTCTCGTAAATATCTCTATCATCCTGTCTTTCAGTAGTTCGTTTTCAAGCGATGCATCAGCCTTAATTTCTTTTTTGGCAGTCTGTCTAGCTTCACTTTGCTGGTATGTCAATGGGAAAGTGCCCCATTCTTCATTGGATCCCCTGCTATAAACATTTTCGATATCTCCATTGATAATCCTTTCTATGACTGACTCTCTCTGTTTGTTCTTTTAGGCGTGAGTAGTGAATCTCCTAGTCATTCCAGGGTTGGTAGGGTTACCAGCCTCAAACACCTTGTCATTCCATCCCGATATAATCTGTTTCATTTTACCCTGGATGTATTTGATTAGAGACATGGTGTACATACATCTTTTGTTTACAAAGTAGTGCTTTATGCTACCCAACCTTTCGATAATCTTCACAACCTTATATGCCAGTAGCAGGCTATTATTTTGGGTAATCTGTTGGTCGACGAGTGTATTGAGTTCGTCTATCACCTTCTTTTGGTGGAGGAGCTCGTAGATAGAGTTGAGGGTTTCCTCCAGCGACAAGTACAGATAGGTATCAAGATAGCTGAACCGAACTGGATTCTCAAACTGTACATTTTAGAACTGTGGGGACTTTTGAGTTGAGGTACGGATACTGATGAACATATTAAGTACATAAATGAAATTCTCCAGCTCGTTTTATATGATATTCGATAGGTAGCAGTCTAGACCTTGTTGAGAGTAGTACAGTTTGTTGATGTAGGCCTGGAGATTTCGTCGTAATGGCCAACATTTCTTACTCCTCTTTATGCACTCAGTCAACATTTCGAAGGGGTGACGTTTGGTGAGTTTACCCATATTCACGTTGTTGTTTCCTTCAATCAGGGCACTCATTATTTGGAAGAAGCACTGAAGGTAGGTCAGACGGGGACTCATATAACATACAGGAGGGATGGGGTCCTCATCATTGTATTTATTAGCCTCCTCAAATTCCTTCACCAGTTCATCAACGATCTATGGTGATACGTCAATGATAATTCTCGAGAAGCTGTCATCTTGCATTGTTTTGAGAATACGAATCTGGTTGGGTCGTAATGCCTTTTCATTGAAATACACCAGACACCTAAAGAAATCTAATAATTTAGCTCTATAGAAACTCTCATCAGGAAGAGTGTTTATGATCTCACATATCGTAGTAGTAAGCGATACTATTTCCCTTTCATTGTAAAGCATGTTTTTATTGTTATCGTACATTTCCTTAAAGAAATCTATTACACCTACATTTCGATGAAGGAACTTCTTCATGTGCTCCACCTCCGATAGCATACTAAGTTTGTTATCCTGGTTATTGACAATAATGTTCGTTAAGAATATAAAGCACAGATGGAGGAGTTTGGCTGATACCTCCTATTCTGGTACTCCACTGCAGCTCCGAATGAAGGATATTACTAATCTGTGAATTTGGGAGGATTTAATGATCTTCTGGTACAGCTTGTTATTGGTTTCGCGCTCATTTGACAAATTGATGAGTCTCTCTGAGCACAATAGTTGGTATGTACCGCTCTGAGTAAGAGACTTGAGGTCTGGGTTAGCTATCGACTTCTCATTCTTAATCATTTCAGACAACATAAATAGATCCTGCATTATTCCACTCTCTTTCTCATCCTTGCTCTATTTAAATATGTTGTGGTAGCTGTTAGCAACTGCAGGACTTGATATTTTAAGGGTGTTTTGGTCCAACAGTGTAAAGAACTTCTATCGACGCTTCAGGGTGTAGTCGGCTAGCTGGCTGAAGGTGCCCTCCTCCACAAAACAAATGTCATAGAACTGGTTGATGTTCTACTGTCGCACATCGTAGAGCCTTCTCATGATATCGAGTGATTGACCCAGAAGCAGGGCATCATTGAACTGGGACAACTCCACCAGAATGAAGTTGATATTGGTTGGTGCTTCCCCTTCTGGTTTTTTATCAACCACAGCAACAGTGGTAACTGCCTCAGGACCAGTCTTTTTCTCAGTCATTTCTGGAGCCTATCCATTTTACTGAAGAGCTGGCTTTTAGTCTGCCTTTTATCCTGGCTTTGATTCTGGCTTGGGTAATTCTGGCTGAATAACTTTGAAATATTTTTTAGGATTTTAGAGTTTGCCCCTAAGCTGCTCAATCCATACCTTAATTATTATCTCGTCTGACTAGCTCACCCCACTTTCAACCACTTTCTCTAATTTGAGGATTGAGGATTACAGATCTGCATTTACTTAATCTAGTGCTCCCTCACCGCCTTATTTAGGTTGCTATTAAGCAGCGATCTCCTTGTTTGTGCCTTCTGCAGCTTGCTGCTTCTCTGACTCTTCAGCTTGCTGTTTGGCCTTCTCTTAAACTATCTATGGGTGCTCATCCAAGTATTTAAATATTTGGCATGTTCTAAACACCTGCTGATCTAATTCGAAGTCAAGGATGCGTTCGATTATGTGAGTAGCCATCAGTTTACAGTTGATTATGAGTTTGTTCTTGCGGATACCCACTTGCATGGTCTTCTTTATGTTCTCGTAAGCCTATTTTAAAAGGCTAGGGTCTTTGGCCTTCTAGGCTGAAAGCTCAATTCTACTTTTAATGGCATCCGGATCATTATTCAGGATGCTGACAGCACACTTTAAGATCTGCCGAAGTTTCTCGACGTCTGACCAAAAGCCTAGCTCAATAGTTGTTAGAATGGCTTTGAGAGCTGTTTCAAGTTTTTAGTTTTCAACATCCTGATCCTTTTTCGGGGTACTCTTGAAATTATAGCTCAGGCTGCTGATATCTTTCAGTCTCTTCAGTAATTACTCCATAAGACCGTTCATAGCTGTATCCCATGGCTTTGGAACTGCTTCACTGGTATTGATAACTGGAGGATTATCCAATTTTATGTATTTACATATGGTATTCACAGGCAGGATGGGGAAGTAGTCTGCACCTTCTATGTACAAGTAGTGTATAAGGCGAAGTACTGGCTTATAGGCATCATTAATGGCTGGATCCTTCAAAATAGCAATAAGAACGGACAGCTCGAACTGCTTCTCCAAATAGCTCTTGACTGTTTTGTTTCTGCCGTAGCACATATCAGCCAGCAGACTGATATACTCTAATAGGTATTCCCATATTTATGGAACCTCATCTTTAGCGATCTTGTAGAACTAATCAAACACACGAGGCCTAAACCTTTCATTAAACTTTGCCTTGATCATCAGTTTCTGGCTTTAAGTCTAATTCTTTGGTTTCTCTAAGGTGAAGTGGAAGGCAGATTCAGTTATTTCTAGGGGCTTGAAGAATATGTTGAGGATATTGGTTTGGTTACGAGTAACTGGTTTATCATTCACAATACAGAAACACTTAAAAATTTTAATGTATTTTACAGGTCTCTATCTGTCCTTATCCTACTTGATTAGATCCACCAAATGAGTTATCAGTTACTCTCTAATAAAGTTATTCACAACTAACTCATTTCCTTTCAATATTTCAGTTAGGGTGTCCAGCCGGGCAGAGTCATCACTTTCCACTACATCTTGAATCACAAAGTCAATCCATTTGCTCACATGAATTTTGAACATTTAGTTACCCTTCACCATCACCTCTATTACCTGATAGCATGTACTGTAAAGTTCATCGAATTTCTCTTTTTCGTTGGGGCTGTCTTTAAAGATATTGTCGTTCTTGTTGATCTTCATGTAGTACAATAGTTCAAATAATAGCTCACTCATCCCGAGATCCTTGCAAATAGCTTGACGCTTTTTGATGGGGGTAGTTTCTTATCTCTCAGCCTCCTCCAATGAACAGTTCTTGATAAATGCTTTTATTTCACTCAGGCTCTGGTTAAGTTGGATCATCCTTCCGTATGTGATTTTCTTTTCGGCGTAGAAAGTACCCCATTTAAGCTACTCTATCAAAGAGATAAGAGTATTGTGGAAGGAAAGTGCGAAAAGCACTTATCCTTTAGTCTCATTATCAATTTCCTTTATCACGAAACAGTGTGTAGGCACTTAATCACTCAATTCTAGATCCTTGCGAACATACTACAAGGTGTCTTGGACTGTCTGATTGAAGTCCTACTTTGCAATGTCATGCTCATTGGTATTTTTATCACCTAGATCCTCCTCGCCGACTCTCTCTGCGCGTTCAGAGATCGACAATATCTTTCCATCCTTTCCTAAGGATACATATGAGTCACTGTTAATCATTCCTCCTGCCTTTTTGGCGATTTTCATATCCAACCAACCCATATTCTATCCACTTGCGATCTCACAAAGCACAGGGACTATTCGTTTCACACCTTCGGATTACTTCTATTTGAATCCAAGTGTCATTCCTGACATCAAATGCCTCAGAATATACCCATGCTCGCTTTAGAGCTTGTGTTCTTCTATTTACCACAGACAATCATAACAGAATAGATCGTCTGACTGATCCTAAGAGTTTCTCAGTTACTTTAGAGCAACATCATCCTTAAAAGCCACGAGCACTCCCTTATTTTAGGTATGCTGCAGGAAGCCAATATCGTGTTGGATAAGGGTATCATTATCCACATTGTTCATATGCAGTTTGAATGCCCAGGGAGTGGGATCATCACTTGTGGGGGAGAGTCCACCCGAAAAAAGTACTGTATTGTAAATTTTACTGTTATCGCTTTTCTTTTTCACTGGAATTTTAAAAGATTCCTTCGATGGAATGGGCTTTTGGTTCAGTTCTAAATCAACTCAGAACTATACTTCTCTGGAAGCTATCGGTATTACTTGCCAGTTAAAATGTGACGAATGTCCCTGTTTTCACATTTTGGATTTTAACTGGGCTGCCGAAAGGAATCTTCATGCCTTCTGACTCGTAGGAACGGTGAGGTAGCAGCTTGAATATCAGGTTGGAGGAGAGCTGCCCTGAAAGTTCGACTGCGAAGGCGCCATTACCTCCACTGGAAGGCTTGATAGTACCGGAGAGGTAGGTATCGCTGTCGAGATGCTTGAACATAACTTAACCACCGAAGATGACGTTCTCCTTGTTTTTGCTGAATGACTAAAAGGTTACTTCTCTATGTTTAGCTCGAATTGCGTTCGCTCGGTTTCGGCGCGATGCTTGAGCTTCTCTTTAAGCTCGTCGCCCTCGCTCAGTTCGTTGACTTCATCATTGATTTCGAAGTTGCCGGCGGGAATGATTTGGAAGAGGGCATCCCTGTAGTTTTGAAAGAATAGGATATCCTCATATGTTTAGTACTTAGCGATTATGTCAGCATAGCCTTTGGCCGTCAGGAGCCCTGTAGCCTCTTCGGTTCTGAAGCCTTAGATGAGGATCCCCTGCCCAAATTTCAAATGAGAGTCAAACTCGTCTTTTGACATGAATCTTAGAGATAAAATTATTTATGGATATGGTGGGAGAGCATTAAAACCAGAGCAGAGACTCGGAGCATAATAATGGTGAGGGGCTGGTTCGAAGTAGAACCAAGCGGGGAATAATAAAGAGGGAAGATATGCAACTGGATACTATAATAAGAGTTAAATTAATTAGGATTGTGCTTAATTAGTAGTATGGTTATAGACAATAATCTGTTGGACAGTAACCCATTGTATTTACATATTGTTCATCCTCAGCCACCAAAAGCGCTAGTGAAGTATGTAGTTGAGCCGAAATAGTTTGTTAACTTGTTAAACCTATGTAAATATTATCAGACAGTATTAATTCATTCAGTGTATTGAAGTAACTCTCGATTGGTATTTAATTTACTTCAGGTTTACTACCACCCTGGTAGCATATCTCGCCACCAATATCAAAATTACGAAGGAAGCAGTCGCCTATCCGAAATCAACCAACTAGTTCAATACTTCCCATTTGCAGTTGTTGAGGTACATCTCCTCGTAGTAATTCCCCATTATCTCTATCGTGGTTATTATCCTGTCTCATACTCCAAGTACCTTAGCACCAATAGAATTAGTATAGCTAGCAGGAATTTGAGGTAAGTATGATAATTATGGTTGTTTCCAGCGTAAAAGAGGAGACTTGTAGCTATTATTAGCACTAACTGCTGTATTATGCGAGTGTAGGGTAGAGCATGGTTATTATGGCAGTTGGGTTACTGTTTCAGCTGGTAAACCAATACACTTAAACTGTATATCTGAACTACCAATTAATGTTACGATCATAATGGACAGTAGGGCGAACAGTTTTCGGTAGGATGAACCATAGGACTGCCAGGCTGATTAGGCTCGGTTGAGGTCTTGTGATTGATGAGACACTTGCGACATTACACTATCTGAATATAATACAAAGTCATCTTATAAACAGTCAATAATGGCCCTTAGACTTAGCCTCCACGTGATCCCGCTATCGTTTAATTACCTCCTCATCCTCCAAAATCTGGTGTCCATAGGATGTTTTGAACCTCGATTTCCATTTCTAGGCGATACCGTCAGTGTGCTCCGGCTAGACAGCTCCAACAATTGTCTTAAAAGGTGCCGTAGGTATGAATTTAAACCCTTTAGTCTTCTCCTCGAACACTTTGATAGTATTATCTACATAGTCATCTTCTCTCAGTTCGGAAGAGGTCTTAACGTTGACTACATCCATGTTCTTCCTCATGTTCTAAGCATTCTCATCTATTTTCTTGTAATACTCTGCGCTATTGTATCCGTACACCAACGTGCATTTTGTTTTTCGACAGTGCCGCATGAGGTACAGCTTCTCCAGATTCTCAAGATCGAAATCCTTGGTATTTCTAATAGCCTCGATATCCTTTATCTACAGGTTGTAGTCGAACTTTTGCATCAGCTCTTCGAATTTAGGGTGACGCATTACCTTCGCATACTTATCTGCTGCTTCTTAACTTGAGAGGGGAACCACAATTATTTATGGGTTGGCTACCCTAAGAATATCTCTCATTTTTATGAAGCTTTAAGGACTACCTTGCTGGAAACCCTGCAAATAGAAAAAAGACATAGTTGAGTATAACATACGGATGTTGGGATCTCGTAGGAGCTACTGTCGGAGGTGATGAGCATCTATCTTTTTACGGTTCAGCTTAGGCCTCATGAACATGTAAGCTCCGAAGGCTGTAGTGGCTGACAACATCCCGATTACCGTGATCTTTTCCAGGAGATTCATAGGTAATATTTATTAGGATTAGCTTTGTTATATTTAGTCATGGTGAGTTATCAAATCCCATCAGAAATTGCCTATTTAAATACTTTAACATATCTGTGAATTAATCATACGATAACACCTAAAGGAATAGAGGCAGCCATCTGAATTCCACACTGCCCTGGCCCATCAGTGGTATTTCTGTACAATAGCATATACCCATAACGACCCCAACTAACTCCAATTGAGTTCTTCAGCTCCCAGTAGTCTTTACCATCTAGGTTTCCGTATCCTACAGCTAGCATCTAAATATATCTATTATTACCCCTCGATTCAAGTCAGTATCACACGGTCTATCGTACACTCCATCGTTGTAAAACCTAAACATAGAAGCATCCACTGCTACTGCTGTTGGTTGCTCAGATACCGACTCTAACAGCTTTTTGTAGCTGTCGGTTTTGACGTATGCACACTCTTTGATAAAGAACTGTCGCATAGTGCCCTTGTAATAACATTTGCTAGTCTTTGCAGTATAATTGTAGAGATCTGAGATTGTGATACCATTATCTACAACATACCAGAAGGCCTGATCCATAAATCCTCCATCGCATCCATTATTGCCATAGTCCCTCGAACAGTCGATGAGTTGCTGTTCGGACAACTTTAGTATCTTTCCACGGGTGAACGCATAGAGAGCTTCAAGCGCTCCAGTTGCACTAAATGCCCAGCTAGACCCACACGAACCTTATGTCTGTACCTCTGTTGATGTCTTTCGAGTCCAGTTTACCGATGCAGGTGGAGAAGCAACCTCCGGTACTGTGCCGTGACAATCGAAGGTCAATCCTACCTTTCTCGTCAGGTGAGTTTGTTTCCATTACTCATCTGTCATATCAGCGAAATTGTTGGCTTTCATAGTGAAAGAGGATAGCCCATTTCTGTAGAGCTCATTCTGCTCTTCAATTGTTTTGAGGTTGACAGTGAAGACCATCATTCTATATTTTTGTTCCTAAATTCTAACATAGGTACATACTGCCGTAGTGTAGTAGTTGCGAGGATACTACTCTAACCACTTGTTGAATAACTCCTAGTTGGTGAGTGCTTTCGGTTGGTTTGGAACGAGTAGCATCCATAATGCAGTTGTTGTGAGAGCGATCGCTAATGCTATTGCTACTTTCATATAATCTATTAATGTTTATATGCAGGATTCAGCAAATTAGTTCGAAAGCCTATTTAATCTTTAGTTTTGAGGATAGTCACTGTAGAAGCTTCAACTGAATGGCAATTGATTAAACTTATTACAATTAGACAAAGATCAACTCAAGCAGCTGCCAATAAACTTCGACAGCAGATTAACTGATAACCTGGCATCAATATCAAATACGTTACCGTACACCCTTGACTCAAAATAGATCATATCTCGGCTAGTTTTGAACACTCTCAGCTCAGATAGCAACTCATTTATGTCTTCAATAACGAAGTGTTATTTGTATTTCGACATCTTGTTAGATAGCTTTATGAACCTATCTGAAAACCCTCTAATAGTCTATTTTACCAACTAAATACCTATTTCCATCTCATTAGACTCTACTACCAGGGCTCACCAGGCTTCTATTCACTGTGAGCCAGACAAACTCGTAGCATCGTCAGTATAAGACTGCTTGGTCTGAACGGAGGAGACTCTAAAATAAGCTACCCAAAAGTCTCCTAAGTTAGATACCTCGCCATCTTATTTGCTGACTCCTCAGGCAGTCCAAACAACTCTCCCTGGAAGATATTCTGTATTTCCCAAAACCTGTATCTGTCCTGAGAGAATACCATTCCAAGGTTGATCTGCCGACTACAAACCCTAACCCTCAAATAGAGTAATTCTGCCTTTAAGTCTGTAATACTAACTGGCCTCTATTTTTTAGTCTGTTGGAGTGTGAACCTAGCCTCCTTAGCCTAACTAATACAAGCCGAAGATATTATAGTAGACTTCTTGAAATAGCTACTCTTGAAGTTCTTTAGTTACTCCTGTGTAGTCTCTAACTGCTACTGGAGACCTTTCAGCTTCTACTTGTACTTATCTTCCATCTCAGCTTCCAACTGATTAGCTATTTAATGCCTCGAACGTAGGTTAGTGAGTTATTATTTGAGGTCTGCATTTTAGCTTTAGAGGGATTTCTTAGATGTTTAGTACTGTTCTAGTAGTTGGCTGAGCTGCTTAATCTATTCTCTGTCCTTCAGTTACTGGACGTTTCTCAGTTGGTTCACTTTCTTCAGCACTAAGTTCTTATTCTCATACATGAGTGTTTAAATCTCTGCCTATTTGGCGCTTAGTCTGTCCGAAAGATATTCGACCTTCTTCTCCAGCTGTCCATTCAACTTCTTTACACTGCTTTTCTTCGCTTTTGCTTGGAATCTTTCATATTCTGATATTCTGAGTTGTCCCTTCAGCTTCTCATTCTCTTCATTGAGTATTCTTATTATCTCCTACACTACATCGGATGATGATTTGGTTTGGCTCTCATTCAACCCAGCTATATAAGCTTTCAACCTAATTGTTTACTCCAGGAGGCTCGTGTACTCCATCTCCATCTCTAAAAATAAGCTATTAGTAGGTAGTTTCCTCAGTTTCGACAGTTCCTCCTGCTTCTTCTGCAGATCTGCAGCCAGTGTTTGTATTTGTCTACGTTGGTTCATAATTGTCAGGGACTAGGACTTCAGTGGCTTCACCTTGTCCAGCTGCTTCTGATAGATCTACTCAAACTACTTCAGCCTCTTAATCTCGTTCTTCAGGCCAACCACCTATAATCTCAGCATCACCAGCTACTTCTCCATCAGGGAGTTAGCCTTCTTCAGTTTATTCCTTTACTATTTGATCTGTTCCACATCTACTGGTATGTTGAGTCGTGGTTTGCTAGTAATCTGCTTGGCTGGTGGTTTATTAAGAAGTTCACTCAAGGGAGTTCGAGATTACCTTTAGAAGTTGTCCATGTCTACCAGATGCTCTTTTACATCCGATATGTCGAATGGTATGGCCAACACATCAGTTTTAGATTTATAGGGTAACCCAGCACCTACGCTCCTGTTTCCAAAACTAGATTTTCTAAACATGGAAATTCTTATATTATCAGGAAGTTGATAAGAGCTACTACATACTATTTAGTTCCTAGCTCATTAATTAAACCTTAATAACTCAATCAGTCAGCCAGACCTACTGCACCGATGTTTGGGCATCCCTACCGTATTAATCTTCATTAATGTTGCCAATTCCTTAAGAACGTCGATTATCGATTGTATTCTATCAGGCCAGTAACAAAACCTCTCCAACAACCGCAAAAACGACTCTAAATCAACCCAGTCTATCTTCTTAAATTTTTATTAGTGAATAATCGATAAGGTTCGATTATGGAATCTGGCGTCGCCATCATCAATAACATCCAAGTATACCCTTCTATCGAAGTCAACCCTGACCAAACCCACTAACAGACAACACTGAAGCTTAAAATACACCCTAATGCCATTCATTAGTGCAAAGTTTGTCTCTAACCTGGTGAACTCATTACGCCATGCAAATGCTCGGGCAGCTCTGCCTACGTCCATTTCTAGTGCCTCAAAACTTGGATTTACAAGAAGTCAGCGGACAGAGACGGAAAAGTCCGGTTTATCAAGCCTACAGAGTGTTAAATTTGTCGACACATGTACCGAATAAGAACCCACACTACCTTCAAGCTAGACTGCTGCAGCTTTTTCAATCAGAACAGCTGTAAAATCTGCCACCTCCTCTAAGTCATCTTCTCAGTTGGGTTTCTGCTCCTATCTATCACCTTCTTCATAATTGTTGGAATTCAGCTATCTAAAAATCTTGCTGCAATAACAACCATTTCGACTATGTGTATGCTAATAGCAGCCCCATTAGCATTCTTAATTTCACTCGGACTCTTCTTCAGCTGCTTTAACAGCTACTTTCTTATGAGATAGAAGAGCATTGTCTCTATATAGCCATATTCATGATAACCGCCTATTTATTATCATTCCACTTTATTATGTCTCAACTAGCCAATACTAATAATACAAATTAATGGACATCGACAATTATCCAGTTGGCCCTCCAGTATTCGTCCCTCTGCCTGCTGTTGGAATGTTGGGAGTGCTCAGAGTGTCAGAGAGTTACTACTAAAACCATGATTTCAAGTCGGGACCTAAATAGTAAATGGAGGAGCTGGGTATTGACTCCAAGATCAAGAAGTACTATTCCAAAAGATATTTCCTATTCAGTAGATTCGACGAAGGGATATAACTGGATAGAGAGAGCTGGTACTCGGTTGTGGCTGAACCGATATCCATTGTTATGAGAGAGAGACTTGCCAAATGCCACGGTCCAATTAATACGATTGTTGAGCCTTTCTCTGGGGTCGGTGGAATAGCTATACAACTGTCTTGCCTTGCCAACAAAAGGTATATCCTGAATGACTGGGACTTGAGTAAGATTACTATGCTTACCAATAATCTCAGAATTTATGGGGTGAATACTGACAATTTGGAGATTCATTGTAAGGACTTCCTCAAAATGGAGCCTGTACCTGCTGATCTTATTGTCTTAGCTCCTCCTTGGGGTGGTCTCGAACTCAAACAGTACAGTACAGAGGACTTGGACAAAATTATGAAGCCTCGACTAACAGACATCTTGAAGCATGCTATGAAATTCTCGAGAAATATGATTTTGCAGATGCCCAGGAACACAAATATCGTCAATCTAATGAGTAAAATAGCAGAGGTGATGGTTCCTTTTGTACAGATCGACAAGATAATGATAAATCAACAATGTTCTCAGCTATTTGTGTATATGGGTGAAGAGAAACACTCTCAAATTTTGATGTCGACGTTCTATGATCTTCTTTGGAGAACCTTCAATGTTATTGATAAGGAAGACAGGAACATGATTCGCAGCACTTTCAAAACAGATCCAACCCATGTCCTTCAGCAAACATACAAATAAATCGAGAAAGACCATCCCCCAATTCCCACAAAACAGAAAAAGCCCAAGATTAAACTAATTTGACATTCTATTGAATCAATTTTCATATCTTTCTGACTGTTATCTTTTTAGGGTTTTATCTTAATAGTCCGTTTCCAACTCCCAGTAATAATCTTTATGATTCTGAAGATGCCTTCGAATCGCAGCTTTTTTCCAAACCTGAATTTGTCCTCACTATTATCGGCTACCTACTGAATGTTGAATCTCTAGTCTTGATCTCGTAGCTGGTTAGCGTGCGTTGGTGATCTGGTTGTTTGACGAAAGTGGATAATGGGAGGTTAAACGATTTATATTCTGCGTTTCTTTTTTACGACGATGCGAAATTTCTCTCAATTGAAGTGTTCACGTTCACAACTGGACTTGTAAACCCTGCAAGATTATTTACTGTTGGTGTTGTTTCACTGTTGGTATTGAGGTTATATCCAGTACTTGACCTTTATCTAACTGAGTTGGGAGGTTCAGAGTTATCGTTGGTGACTCGTTTGTCACTTTTCTATTTAAAGGCTAGTGGAGGATAAATTCTCCTCTCAAACCTATCCCCCAACTCTATCTTCTTCACTGGAGCCACATAGGGATCCGACTGCTTCTTTTTTAAAGTATGATTGAAACTCTACATCGTAGTCTTCATCTTATCCTTCAGTTCGTTGCATTTGGTATCGCACTGTTCGAATGGTTTTATTCCTTTGGTTGCGGGTAATGTTTTTAAGTTGCTAAGATTTCCTGCGCATATTGTGTAGGCATTCTAGGCCTTCCTAAACGATTCCTTACTGGGTTAGTGCATTGACTGTACCAGATTATTGGGAGGTTGATTGGACTTACCAGGAGTATCCCATTTAGTTGATATTTCTTCGTCTGTTCCCTTAGTTTTTAATGACCCACAATTCGATTATTTCATAGTGCTCATTTTGACACTGCTCTAGACATTGCCGGTTGTGCTGGATTCCTCATCACTATCATCACTAGACAACTCTTGGGCTGTGTCATAATCCAGATCGTCCTCCTTATGGTATGTTATGTAAGTAAATTAATCATCCTCTGCCAAATATCTATATTGACTAGTTTTAAGCCGATGTTCAGTTATATTTGGCTGAATTTAAAGTTTCTGAAAAAGCTTGGCTATTATTTCACCTGTTTCAATGTAATTGTTCAGAGCGTTTGTTGTAAGCTTATCTTCAAGAAGGATGGTTTTGAAGAGGAGGGTAAACGCCAAATCAAGAATGGGGTGCATCTCAATAAATTTTATGACCTTGTTTGGGCTTCGTCGGCTGGCTACGATGTGAAAGAACTCCACGAATAGCCTTCTGAGAAGTTTGTCCGAGTAATGCTCTCTAAATTGCTCAGGTACGGTCTCCCTATGGAAACTATCTAGTTGGACTCTCTAATCATATGCAAAGCTTTTTATTTTCTTCAGCAACGCAAGGGAGCCTTCCTGGTAGGCCATAACGAGGATCGAGAGGTAGACTAGCTTAAGATTGTTGTTGGCATTTCGGGGCACCCTTCCAACCCTCATGAAGTCAACTGAGTTCAGACTTTGAAGGCAGTTGGGGAGGGCGGAGCAGAACTCGAACAAAGGTTTGGGAGTTCTGACGCTAAAGTGCGAGAGACCCGGAAAAGGATACTTGTGAATCTTAACCTCCGTCTGAAAGATCAATTAGATCCTTTTCAGTGCTGATTGACTCATTTCTTAAATAGCTATATTAATATATCCGACACTCCAACGAATTTACAATTTATATACATTTGGCGGTTTCAGTTGTCGTGCAGTCCTATCGATGGCTGATCGAAATATCTCGGATTGTTGGTCTTTATCTGATCGAAATCGTAGTCCTCCTACGGTAGTCTTAACAGATAAACAAGCGCAACTATCAAACCAATGATGATCAATAGCTAGAAGTAGTGGATCTTAGTAAAAAATCTACGTACCCAACTTAGTCGACTGAAGAAAGTTTTAACTCTTTACCAGAAGGTTGGACCTACGGGGGTTTTAGATTTGTTGGTTACCTTGGCACCCTGCTTCCGATTAGGGAAGTCCTTGGTGGAAGAGTTGGCTCCTAAATTAGTGATAAACTACCCCACGTGCCGTTATGAACAGCCTAGACAAAAATCTAGAAATGGTCTGGCTACCTCTCTCCCTTAAACTCTATCACTTGGTGTTTCTTAGTGAGGTAGCGGAAGGTTGGAAAAAATTCAGTGTTGAACTACGCACACAATGCTTGATTTACCTTACTAAATTACCATAAGAGGGTACCAGTCGACAGCTGCAGTATTAAACCAGTTGTATTTACCCTTCTGCTCCTTCATGACTGTCTGGCCGAACTCATTCCAGGCTGGCATAGCTTTAATGCAATGGGGACATGTGGGAAGATGGAACATGATGAACCACTCCCTCTCAATGGTGCTCGTAGCATTAAGAAATGGCCTCTTACTACCCACAATCTTCTCAAAGTTCTAACTAGTGAGTTTGAGCATCGTAGGTTCGATATGCTCCAGAGAATTAGCTGCTGAAATGAGGAGCAGCGCTATGATAATCATAGAATATATAATATTGTAGGTTTAGCAGAACGTCATAACTTCTACATTATCTTCCGCAACTTCTTTCCAGCCTCTGAATCCGAGGAAATCTTCAAACTTACTGCCACGTGCTTCAGTTAGTTCTTGAGTTGGTCGTTGTACTCTGGATACCCTATTGACTTCTCGAAGAAGTTTAGAGAGAAGGTCGTGACGTTCATGCTGGAGGTGTTCTTCAGGATATCCAGGATTTTGTTGGGGATTTTCAGGCTCATTAGGTCTTTCATGTAGTAGTTCGAGTGCCTGACGAAATTAGAGAACATCGATACAGTGTTACTGAGGATGTTCTCGTCCTCGTTATTGAGTGTCTGCCCAAAGTAACTCAATTGAGGTCTGATTTCCTCTCGAAACCTAAATAACTACGTTCTTACTGTTAGTTATAGAAGGATATATTGCCGACAGCATAGATGATATTCTTAATAATCCTCTAATAGTTGCTACACTTACCGGAGAAATTGGATACTACTGCTGTTATCACCTTATGTTTCAAGAACTAGTCAAAAAAAACTGTATTATGCTTGGCTAGGTTCCCCACTAGGTTCAGCGTTCTCTCTCTTATCAAATCATTAGAATGAACGAGGAACTTTGGCAATAACTCAACAATATTTAGCTTGGCTATCTCAGCATAATACTCCTGTTTTGCTCTCGAAAGGTTGGAGAGGGCCTGAATCAGCTAAACCAGAAGCTATGGAGAGTTGGAGGAGAAGAACTTCTTAAGCTTGTGGATCCCATTGATAGCCATGAAATCTAGCACTACTGCGTTTCCCCTTTGCAGCATCTTGCATAATATAGGTAGAGAGTACACCAGAATCTTCTAATTCACA
This sequence comes from Hydropsyche betteni, assembly GCA_028571205.2. Taxonomy (NCBI): domain Eukaryota; kingdom Metazoa; phylum Arthropoda; class Insecta; order Trichoptera; family Hydropsychidae; genus Hydropsyche; species Hydropsyche betteni. The sequence continues at coordinate 13,482 of JAOXNN020073733.1, read as the reverse complement.
AGTTTATCCGAGAACAGCAGCCTATGGAAGTTGATAGTCTCCGATTTATTGCTGTAGAAATCGACCATCTTCTTCTCATCTTTAGTTGTCAGCTCCTTTAGTATTTGGAACACGTAAATCAGATAGTTTACGTAAGCATCTTCTCCTAACTGCTACCTGAACCTATCTAAATCTGTAAATAGGAAGTTGGTGCTCTCGTACAAAGTATTCAGTAGTTTATTACTGGGTTGATCTTTCAAGCAGTCGAATATCAATGGTAAGTATCGGTAAAGTGTAGGCAGTGACAAGTTTAGCTTCCCATCTTTAATCTTAAGTAGGCTATCAAACAGACGAATCTACCCGTAAATACTCAGTATCTCTTTCTCCTTTCCAGCATTCCTTTCTATTTAGAGTATGCCGATAATAAGGTCAGTCAGCATCTCATCGAACTTTAAACTAGGTACACCGTAAGCCCACCCCTCAATCTCATCAATACCCTTATTCTTTGTAACTTCATCAAGGTTAACAAACTCAAAAACTCTCCTTGCCATATTCTTGTTCAGCTCTAACCTCTGACTGTACTCTGGTTTCTTCGCTAGGTACATGTTCACTATCGATAGTTGGAACAGCTTACATAGTTAGTTATTTCCTTAGGTATTTAATATTTAGTTTCGGATTGTAGATATATCTAGAATAGACTGTTTCTCTTCTTTCATCATGATGTAGTTTATAGCCAGTGTGTACAGCTTGTTCTTTGAGTAGAGGCTTTGCCAACACTTGTTGGCGAGCACTGCTTTTCTGAAGTTTTAGCTCGATTTTACACATTAATAGAACACATGCCATAGGAACTGTAGCTAATTGATGGGGAGGGTTTAGAAAGCCTTTCCTAAAGTAGGTATCGACCTCTTCTCTAAGAAGCCTTCAGCTGTGTCAACTCTCAGCTGTTTGACTATTTGAGCAGATGACAAACTAGGTATACTGTCAATTTTGGCTGGATGTATGAACTTCTCAAGACACTCAAACACTACAGAGTTCTCGACATCTTCATATTTTGCTGCAATCAGTCCCAACATTCCAGTCTAGTTTACTATCCTCAACAAATTCTCAGAGGTGGGTAGGGTAAGTGCTATCTGACTGCCTAGTATTCCCAAACATTTGAGTATGCTGTTGAGGGTTATCTGTGAAACCTTCTATTTCATCAGAACAGTCGATGTACTATACAGGATTTCTTCGGCTGGCTAAGCATCTACTTTGAGAGAGTCAAAGTTGTTTTTGAGAAGATACCCTAGAAGTGTGTACACCATACCCAACAGCATCTCATCATTCTCTGAAGTCAAAATTAGGTTGATAACCGCCATAAACAGATCCTTCTTCTTAGTTATATCTTCGTCTCTCTGATCGGCGTCTAGTTTAACCTTAACAATCAGTGCCGTTATGACTCTAAATGCAATAGCCAGACATTCCTTACTAACTTTTTAGTCTTACGATCCTTAATTGGATATGAGTGTTACCAACTTATGGTAGAAGACTATGTTTGTTTTAAGCTCCTTAGAATCTATTCTGTTAAGTTTTATGTCTTCCTCATACTTTTTCATCTCCTCGATCTCCACCTTATTAGTGTGGTTGATAAGGTTGGAAGGACGGAGAAATGCTGTATCAACTGGAAAGTCCTTTTAAATATTCTGTTACACCCTATTACTTATGTCAGAGTTCTCAGTCAGCTGTTTTCCAGCTACTATACTACTAGTTGACTTCAAGAATGGGTGTTGGCAAATCTGATCCCAGTCATATCTGTTGGTAGGCACCTTCTGTAGCATCCCTTCAATCAGCTCACGAAGTTTCACGTCCATGTCTTTAGAGAATTTAACCTTATCATGAAGGATCTTTGGTAACAACTTGTAGTATGTCTCAGCATGGAAAGGTGGCATTCCAGTGTAGAGCTCGTAGACGATGATACCCAATGACCAAATATCTATCTTGTGATTATATGGTTTTTAGCTGATGATCTCAGGAGCGATATACAATGGAGTGCCCTTGAGTGAGTGTAGGCATATCGTAGCTGCCGACATCTTTCTGGCAAACCCAAAGTCGCATAACTTTACAACACCATCTTTGATGAGAATATTCTGTGGTTTGAGATCCCGATGCACAATACGATTTTCCGTAAGGTAGAGGAGTGCCGACACAATCTGTTTGAAGTAATGCTTGATCTATTCGAGTTTGAGTCTACGCTGCTTCTCCAGAATGCCTGCAAGGTCTTTGCCGGCAAACTCCGTAACCAAGATTATTTAGTTAGAGGTCTCAATGTAGTCGCGCAGTTGGATGATGTTTTCATGCTTAAGTTTTTTCAGAATTTCGATTTAACCTCGAAGACCTTCCATATCTCGCTTGCTTTTGGACTTGCGGGGGATGAACTTCATGGCTAAAACTTCGGAGGTGAATTTGTCGACTGCTCGATAAACCTTACCGAAGGAGCCCTCGCCTACCAGTTCGTACACCTGGTATTTACCGAATTCCTTTCCTTTCATATTTGAAATGTTCGTTAATATATAACAATACTCATAAAAGCTACTCCCTTTAATATTATACTCTCATAATCACACTTGTTTAAGTAAGTTGCAAAAATATCATTCAAAGTATAGCGCTTTAGAATCCTAAAATAGTATTTATCGATAGACAGTGAAGGTGACATGGCGCCTAATGAATTTTCCTAAATTAAAACTTTAATAAGCGATGATATTCAAATAATATTTGCCATATAATTTAGGTGTTTATTACAATTGAAATCAATATCAGAGGTTAGTTTCTTCTTTTCAACTGATCGTTATACAATTCAAACATAATGATAATTTGAACATATATTAACGATCTTTCTTATCCTCTATGCTTGAGTTTCAAGAAGATGCACTTTTATAGCCTTCCTCAGAATCGTTTAACAGCTTAATTAGTTTGGTTACTTTAGATGTGCGCAGTGTTTACCATGTTTTCATCAACCTGCTAATGTAGATTAGGCTAAATAGAAGGTTGAGAGTGAGCCCCATCATCCAGCCCAGCCACAACCCATTCAGTCCCATCTCCCTCCAATAAGCCAAGTAACTAGCTGACAGTAATCCCAGAATATAACAGCCTCCAGCAGTTTCTACTTTAACTACAGTGTACTTACAACAGGATGCTGGTGATCTACAACCTTGAGTATGGCTGATATCACCAACTGCAAGGAATCCACCAGATTAGTGATTATGTATATCCAGAAGGCGTTATTGAAGCTTTGGGTAGCTTCGTATTCGTCCCTACTTAGGAAGAACTAGCTAGCTTCCTTCCGATAGACAAGTAGAATGACATCGTAGACTATGGCTGCTGATACTGATAGTTTGATACCATAGATTGCCCTCTATTTGGCTACGTTTGTGTGCTATTTGTCTACTAACTATTCCAGTTGGGTGAGGAGACCTTGTTTGATACCCAGGAATATTATAAACGAGATTTGTGTCCAGTTAGCCAGCGATACATGAGCTGCAATTTAATGCCTTTTGAGTCCAGAGCCAATAATAACTAATCCTAGAAACATAAGTGCCTCCAGATAGGAGGTAAGTCCTTGGGTTGTGAACCGCTTTAAGTGTCTGGTCCAGTTGATAAGACACTGCATGTTCCACTCTATCCAAGTAGTTCGAACGACCCCTGAACGAACAATATACAAATATATTGCTATGGCACACAGCACATCAGTGAAGTTTTTGGCCCATGCTGCTCCCATACTCTCCATATCCACATGATTTATCAGTTAGTTGCTGATCACATAATGGAAGAACACAGACACCAGCAGTATCAGCATGGGAGGGCTTCTAACAAACTGTGCCTGTAGGTACACCCTGCACGTATCGAAATAAGTGAAAGCGTATATGGAAGGCACCAGCTGGAACAGATACTCACTGATCATTCCAATAATTTTGCTGTCTGCGTGAATAGCCAGAACGAACTTACTGAGATAGAGCACTGGTGTGATTATCAGTATACAAGCAATAAATGCTATGATGAGGGCTCTCTGGTAATAAATACCAATGATTCTGTGCAGCTTCTTATCTCTGGCTTTGGCTATCTCGCACAATAATCCCAAGTTAAGGCTACTGACCAGTAGGTAACCCACAATGTTAGAGAATACTGTGCCCAGACCCATTCCAATCAGTTGGTTCTGGCTGTTTTTATTATTGTACACGTTTATGAGTATATGGATGGTATTCACCAACATACAGACAGTAGTGGGCACTACCTACTGGAGCAGAGGAGTGTCTAGTACACTTTCCTACCGGTGGAGGGTCAGCCGGGTGGATGCTAGTTTTCTTAACTAAGGTGGTTCCTCTGATAACATAATTTATAATATGCATACATACTCTGTTTAATCCAACAACCTCAAATTTAAATTTAAATTCTACTCTATCGAACTTCAACTGCAACTTTCTAATTGAAAAACCATGGATAGAAAATATCAGCAATACTGTCAGATTTATATCATCTGTCTATATTTTTAGAGAAGTCAGGATTCAGTGAGATATTATATTTGCTCTTTTACATTCCATTTCTGACTTTGGAGAATAGCCAACTACAGCCCTATCTAGTGCTTCTCTATTCACCCAATATACCACTTAGCAGCCACATCTACCTCCATAACCTGGTACTTTCATAACAAAAGCCTAAATAACAGCAATATTAACCAACTTCCATCGAATTTGCCAATTTGCACTGTGTCTAATTGGCAATAATGAAACATTGTTTACGTCTCTGAGTTAAATCTGATAAGGTAGCTTTGAAAACAGTTATAGAATAAAATAAATAGAAATAATAGTCTCAACCTAGTAATCCGCTGAAAATAATTCGTATAACCCCCAACATTCTTCCATACCCTACCTCCCTCTCGATTACACTTTCATTAGCTACTGTTGATGTCTGAGTGGAAGTAAATATTTAGCATAAGATTGATGTGCTTACTTTAACGATAAACTATTTTTTATGATCACTTTTCAAATTCGAGGATAAATCAGAAACACCAAAACTAGCCAACCCAACTAATCCAACGGGTATGCCTGTATATCGCCAGCACACAAGAGACCCTATAACAGTCGAAAAAATAACCGCAAGAGAGCTATGAGTAGAAATGAACTGTCACCTCGAGGGTTTCTTAGAAGTCCCCACTTTTAAACCAAAGTTGAGGTGCAACCGACCACAACCTAATATCCTTTCACTTGTAGACACCACGAGTCTAGCAATATGATTGCTGTTTTGCTATCCAAAACTAACTAATTAAAGCAAAATACTAACGCACTTATGATGCCTCCTTCCAGCTAATCTCAGAATCTGTATAGTGGAGAGAGAATGAATGCATTGCTGATGCGTAAAAGTAACAAACGAAATAACGAATAGTAAATTCTTAGAAGCTTGCAGAATAAAACCTCCAACTTGGCAGAGAATCCTAAACAGGTGGAGGATACTGAAGTTGGAAAGGATTACTAATAAACGAGAATCAATTACCTGTCCAAAAAACAAATCACAGAGGAAAGATCCGACGATCAGACTGTGCCTGCCACCAAACTTTCTCGCATTTTGTGCACAGGGCTCGACTTTTTGCCAGTTTCCAGCGACTCGACCCTTTTCTTTGCCAAAAACTAGTACGCAGAAAAGTAATCACAGGAATCAACAACTTGTAGAAATACAGCTCCTAACGATGATCGCATGACTACTTCCCAGGACAGATAGAGTACGAGTCTGATAAATCAAGTATCTGCTCTTAATTTTTGGCGGTTCTCAGCCAAATCAACATTTGATAAAATTGATGTTCACTGTCAAACCCTTCGTCTGTTTGCCATCGTGGAGTAGAGAAATGGCCTGGCTTCAAGCAGCCTAACTTGGCCTACCCTGTGCGTTCTCTTGCGCACAAAACACTGTATAGAGTTGAAAAAGGTATGCAACTCCCTTAAGGGAGGGTAGAACCCATTTGCACTACAAAAAATCAGCGCATCGAACAACTAAATGAAGAACTTCATCAATACCTCCACAGCTAAGCAGCTCATACAGACTGTTCTTTTGGAGCTGCGGCAGTCCCAAAATAGGCTAAACCTTCTATGCTGCGAAATTTTTGGATAGGAGGGCAAACCATTTTCAAAATCAATTTTGAAAAAGTACAGCGACACAATGCTAGTTTCCCAGATAAGAAGAGAGTACATAGTTGCCAGTGGTGACTCCATCGCCAATCCTACACCCAAAAACCAATAGAAAGTGGCATGGCTGATGACTTTGGCGATTTTAGTGGAGGAATTAAGGAACTCATTTGCTTGCTCCTTAACGAGTATCGGAAGGTACCCTTTGGAGGAGTTTTAAAACAGGTATTTACCCCTGTTTTCCAAGGCGAGTTCACAGTATTGAGTGATAAATTAATTTATTTGCTTTCATACATACTTCTCATTGTCTTTGGTAATAAAAATGATCGACAAATTTAATTCACTTTTTACATATAACTATAGAATTGACAATCGATGAGTAATCTATCGATTATCAAAAGTGGTTTCATAAACCAGCCAATAAAATATAATGCAGCATCGCTTGCGAACAGAGCGATCTCTAATAGCTCGTGGAAACCCTTACTATAATCTGCAGCCAGCAAACAAACATAAAAGAGTTATGACATAAAACTCTGAGTTAAGTAGACTCACTCTCAAATCAAATCATGATAGATGTTGCTCTAAATACAAAACCGCCGATACCATTGATCTCCCAGTTGATTACATGAACCTAAAGTACTCCTACAATACATAGCAGAAACTTTAGCACGTACCGCGATATCGTAGCATCAACTCACGGCACAATCCTTCCCTTTATGAGCGAACTCAGGCATCATCCCACAATTTAGCTTTCTGTAAATGAGTAATCGGTGATATATGCAGTGTCCCTGCTTTTGAAGTGTCTGGGAAGCCTACATGCAATAGTAAAGTTCGAAAGCGGACAAGCGACCTAGCAGGTTCGATAGATAAAATACACGAGCTACAGCATCTATGGGCATGCTGTACCGATATATCTAAGAAGAATACAATAATGTATGATTGCACCCTCCGGAATTACGGGGGTCCGAAGCAAAAAATTCCATTTCGATATCTCGCCTAAACCATAAGGCCTAACTCTCTAGAGCCTATTCCCATCAAGATGTAAAATATACTTTGCCAAAAATTTAGGAAGCACCTTCGAAAGAAGAAATGATTTGGTTACCCGTCATTTTCTATTTATATTGATATTTGAATGTCCAGTTTTACTAAACATCGCAATACCCAAAAGATTGCAAGGAATCCCTGCAACCAGTTCCTTATTGATGCTCTGCAGAGACTCAAACTGATAGCTGATGTTAGGAGGCAGGACACTCTTGCCAGCTGCTATTGGAAAGTTATTGTGTCTGTCTCCAAGTATCCTCTCCCTTTGATATGCTAATAACAGTGTCTGATGCTTGAAGGTGTGGGTCCTAAAAACTCTCAGCTAATGATGAGTCTAATTCGAAAGCAATATGCAGCATACTATTCGGGAGCTCCTTTAGAGTAGAATGTGTCTGTAAAGGATCAGCGTGGAGTGTCCTTTGCTCAATAAACTGAAAAGGAAAACCAAATGGAAGAGGCATTGGCATGTAGCCAAACCTCCCAAGCATCTCAAGTTATCCCCTCAGAGTATGACAATTAAACCAAATCTTTAAGAAAAGCTCACAGCGTCACATTATAATCTTCGCAGGTACCTTACTAAGACAGCCTATCAGTGGTCTCCAGCTGTTCCGGAAAGTACAACCTGAAAGAAGGAACAGCAGCATACTTCACTTTAAGAGCCCTGAACAAGAATTCTCAGCAGTGGATGACTAAACGGGACATAAAATAGACTCTTGGAGAGGGCTAGACTATCAGTAGCTGGGTATTCATAAAAACACTTGAAAAGCGGTAACTCATCGTAATTGATAAGAGTGGTTCTGCCGATAAATATCAAATCACTCTGATTGGAGAATCTCATGTAAATGAGCTTGACGATCGTAACAAGGGTAACTCATAGCTGTACAACAACACTCTAAAGTCAATCTAGTAGAAATAGGATATTGAAATAGCTCCCAAATAGGCACCAAAAGTCATCCTCAATAAATCCGACCTCTAACAATACAAACTCATATTACTGATAGACGGCAGATAAATAAAAGACAAATAATCTAGATAGTACTTTGTGTAGAGACTCACCAGCAAACATCAAATTGAAAGTTAAGTCTGTAACCTAGTTATCGGAGATTTTATGTGGGTGGTCTCAACTCCAACAGATACCTATGTGCTGGACTACATTATTTAAAGGAAAACTGCAGATGATCTGGCAGCTTCTATTCTTGATGGTCGATACAAACACCAGAAGTTTAGACTTAAGAACTGCGGTGTCTCCCATATTTACTACCTATACGAAGGAAAACCGACCGCTACTTGCTGCCTTAAATAGTAGACTCTACTGTCTGCTTTGAGAACTACCCAGTTGAAGGAGCGTTTCCGTATTCTTTACTCCGATAAGCCAGCCTAATCAGTTACAATACTAGCTGAAATGCACAAATCCATAAAAGGGTTGATGGAGAAGAGCGACACAATACTAACACTAGGCAATATTAAAGAGTTCAACTAATTGAACTCTAAGAGTAGTCTTAACATGAATAACATATTTGGTATCATGCTCAAGAGTATCCCTGGCGTGGGGAGGGCTACAGTTCTAGCTTTAATATCTAAGTTCGGAACCATTCAGGAACTGTACACCACTCTAAAACCACTGGCGAGAGAGTAGCGGCAGAAACTCCTTAACTATTTAGTGAAGCCAGTCAATAGGAACAACTATGAATCCATTGTTAAACTATTGCTATCTGTCCTCTTCATAGCCTGAGTTTCGCAACATTAGTTACCCAACTATTCTTGATTTATTGTGTACATTCTAAATAATAAATGCCTATATCAACTATTTAAAAATAGAACAATCACGCTGCCAGTTGAAGGAACTCGAGCATAATTTAGGCACACTCTAAGTGCTCGAAGGACAGAAGACGAAAAAATTGAAAAATTGTTTGACTTTCGCAGCTTAATTGTCTATATAAACATCTATTCAAACCTGTGAGATTGGCGATTGGTTTATAAACTAGCCGAAACATCAGTTTTATAATACAAAAATGTAGCAAAAGTTGCTCGCCTTGATTGACGCGTTATTTCTCAGATACGATGCTGACAATAGCGAGTTCCTGGACAAGTAAGAAGTCAAAAAGATGATATCCGACGTTTTCTAGAAGCAGGGGAAGGCTCTTAATGAAGCTGTACTGGATAGATTCATAAACATCCTAGACAAAAACAAGGACGGCAAGATCTCCAAGTAGGAGTGCCTCTAAATAGCAAAGAAGATCATGGATAAGAAGAACACCAAGAGTTGAATGTCCGTACCTTCCTATTTTGAATGTTGGTGTAATAGTATGGTGGTCTCTGCAGCCCATACTTTACTAAACACAAATAAGTCTATCAAATAAGTCATTGAGAAGTCATAAGTGACATTGGAGTATTTTTGAAGAAGAAGCTACAAATATCACATTTTTTGATAAAATAGTATGTAGGCGTATTATGATCGGTTTTTCTTCTCGTTTAGACTGGTACTTCGGACGATCTCGTCGTTGAATATCTGCCAGTTGCCCGTTGGGTTACTCTTTATGGTGTAGTAATGTCCTGCGTTCAAACTACCCACGTGATTGACGCTGGCTATAAGCTTGTACCTAGCTGAACTCTTCTTAATATCGGGATGCAGTAACTGAGGAGGAATATCCATTAGAATATCGAATTAGATATCGTTGTCTATCTTTTTATTAGAATATTTGCCCTGGTAAAATCTGTTCAGATGCAGGATAAGAACTTTAGGCATTCGGTACAAATACTGAGTTCGCCTACATGCAGTTTTCCTTTTGCAGCGTTCGCATTCGAGATCGTCGATCACTTATTCGGAGAAATACTTCAGAAGCAGCTCCTCAACACTATACCGTCCAGTAGTTGAAGGAAACGGTAAGCTCAAGTCCATAAACCTTTCGAAACTGTATCTGGAGTGATTGGCCTGACAGCATTTTTCAGCGTAGATTTAACCAGAAAATTAGTCAACAATCGGACTTCTGTCTATTTTGTCGTAAAACCTGCAGAACTATGCCCAGTTCTCCCTCACTGATAACTTGGCCGATACCTCAAAGCTTCCGATCTTACCATAAACCTTCGCCTTCAAATGCTACCGATTGAATATCTCCAGCAACCCATGGAGAAATTCCTGTGCATCCTGCTGGTAAGACTAGTTAACGAGCGGCAACAGCTTCCCCACCTAGGCTCGAAACTATTTTAAATCTGCCTACTCTCGAGACCGAAGCAACCTCATATAGGCTTTGCTGACTGGTTTACTGGTGTCAGCTGCTAAACTGATGATTTAAAAGAGAGCCTGCAGGACTGAGTTGATGTAGCATGTATTTTTGAAATTCACCAGCCCTTTACTTTAGGTAGCTGTTGTGCTTCTGGTGGGTTTGTTGGTCTGCCTCAGATTGGAAATATCGGATGATCTATTGTCTTTTTGTGGGGATTTCTCAATACTCATGATTGTATCCCGAGGACGCAGTTGGCTGTTACCCGAACGGTTCCAACTGCCGTAAACAGCATTCGAAGTTTGAAATCTCGACATTCAGTTTCTATTTTTAAATCTTATAGTTATATTATCAATCCCAGCATTTACCCTCCCTCCATCTTTTGATATTTGCTCTTTAAAGACATATACTATTATCATCATTAATTATAGAGACATACTTCTATCAGAATTCGGCGATGTACTCGCAACGGAGCCTCTTGCTACGGGCATCGAATTCGGTGGCTACCTCCCTGAAAATGATGTTGGTTAGGTATACATCCCTTGTAATCTTGGTTATGAATATCTCTAGCATAGCTAATACGTATCCACCTGCAAATACAGGCCACTCTCCATCGTTATTAAAGAGTCTCGTCATTTCAGTTCCGTTGTTGTAAGTTCGAGAAGTAGCAAACATCATCATAAAATACCCAGCAATACCTGTAAACAAGACGATTAGCTGATAGTTTATGTATTCAGACCAACTTAACTCGAATAGCTTTTAGGGTTTGTGATCATATGCCCAAAAATGCTTTTAGAAAATCTATTGCTAAGCAAACCGCTCGTAATTCTACTCATATATTGCTAGGATCTACACTCCTTTCTAGGCGAATAGTGGATCTACGCGCTTCCTTTCGTTCAGTTTCTCTTTAAACTGGGCAAATGCTGACCTCATACAGTTGCTATACTCCTCCCTCCACTAAATTCCATTGATGTGGACGTATTTGCTCTTAGTTTTACTTTCTGCCCAGTCCTTGAGAATGTATCTGTCGAACAGTAGCACAAACAGGAGTATTTTCTAAAACAAATTAATGATTAGCACTCCCAAGGACTCGAATCTAAAGTACAATTTGTATCCATAAGGGTCCACCAACAGCATAAACTCAATAAGCAAGTGTATTGAGTAGTAGAAAAGCGCCTTTCTCAAATAACTGCTGTAGAACTCTATGCCTTTCGATTGCCTTTTATTTCTACTGAGCAACAATAGCGAGAACATCAGATTAAAGGTGCCCAACCAGAAGCGAATCATATACCACAGACAAGCTCCAGCTATCACCAACGAAGATGATTATGACAGAAAACCATGTATGCAATTTGTGTTGCTTGGGTTAGCCTTACAGCTACCATCGTACCGTCTATACACGAAAGAAACGTTAATGAAGTTGTCCTTCTCATTACAGTTGAGTTTCAAGATAGTGCTATTAGGAACTGGTTATTGCGCACAGTAGAGCGAGTAAGGCTAGGGAATGGCGAAATAAGGTATGCCCCTCCATATAAAGTACTAACTACATAAGAAGAGAGCTACATGATGTTGATGAGTATCTCCAGCACGGACATTATCATCAAAATTCTCCCATAAGCCCTATACTCTATCTTCTTATGCCTCAGGTATTAGTTGAATTCGTCATGGCCCCTCTTCCTGAAGATGGGCTAGAGCTTATTAATCTGCATGCACTGGTAGATGAGGATGTTGACTTGCATAATTACGCTGAATATCACATACCATTCAGCCATCAAAAACAGAAAGTTACGAGCTTAGAATTCTCCCATGTTTAGCTATGTTTGGGTTTAAATGTAGAAGGGGTTACTGACGTTCTCAATATAATCATTCACGGGATTTAGTGCAGGGAATTATGGAGGTGGTCTGAAACCTGTAATATGCTGCTGCATTAAATTATTTAATGCGTAAACAGCACGGCAACAGCATATGGTAAGTCCAGCAGATTATCATAGTGTACCTTGAAAAATGCCATAAGAAGGAGATAAATAAATTGTTAAGACGGAGGAATCATTTGTGAGTGTGGACGGCGATCGTTTCTAGTACTCTAATAAGTTATTTTTTGGAGACTTTGCCATCCTTATTTTTGTCGGCCATATTGACGAAGCCGATGATATCCTTCTCCTCATAATTTCTACCCAACTTGTCGAATGTGTCTCTCAGAAGAGTGGAGACCTCCGATAGCTCTAAATAGCCATTTTTGTTAGTATCATACTTATCGAACATACCGTTAACTGCATCTAAGAGCTTGGATTTGTCGTTTACTTTGCTCATCTGTATAAATTGTCAACACAAATTATTAAATTTATAAAATCGTTCTCAAAATAAATAGGACGGATAATGGAACTATAGTAGAGCATCTTAGTTGACAAGACGTTCGAGCATAACGCTATCATCCTGCGAGAGGAAGATGCCAACCTTGAATATAAGTCGTATGAGTTTCCCTTTAAGGATCTCAAAACTGTGCTAACTTTAAGGCGCACAATCTGTGGATTTCTAAACAGAGAGGGTGGCCACCTGATCCTTGGAGTTGAATAGGCTAAACTATCTAATATCAGGAAAGTCAAAGGTATTCCTCTGCCCAACCTGATGAAGGACTAGTTAAAGATCTGGTTTCAGAAATAAATAGTCGAGAGGGTGAAGCCAGCTTTCTCTGAATAGTTCATTATCTAATTTCTGCCTGTCAAGAAGTCTCTACAGCCTGATTACTACATAGTTCGAATAGAAATTCCCAAGGGAAAACCATATGAACTTTACCATTTTATCGAGGGCACAAAGGACCAGTAGACAATGGAGTGTTATCTAAGAAACGAAGAGAAGCTGTACCAACTGAAATAAATGTCTGAAATATATAGATAACTCAAAAAAAGAATGGACGCGCATAAAGTCTAGCAGAATTCGAACTCCGACGAAGACTGATTAATAGTCTATATATATATATATAAATTAATAGTTACATTCAAAAATGGAATGTGATAATGAGCATGTTTAAACTCCTATTATCACAACAACGTAGATAATAGAAATAATAAAAGGAAGAAGAATTTAAAAATAAC
>JAOXNN020072058.1:0-33684 GCA_028571205.2 Hydropsyche betteni | reverse complement strand
GTGTGGGGGAAGGGAGGGAGGGGGAGGGTAATGGCGTAACATTCGTAACATTCGTAACACCCTTCTCGGAAAGTGTTACGTTCTCCGTAACGCGGCGCGCGCGCATGTCCCGCATTCTCTGTGCCGGTGTCCGCGCGAGCGCGGGGCCGTTTCCGGTCGCGAACTTGACCGTTCCAGCCGCTGTTATGGTCACGCAGCCACCGAGGGATGCGGCGCGCTCCATGATCCTGCACACGTCATCCGCGGTGTAGCTCACGCGGCCTCCTTCCTGCGCAAAAATTCGGCGATGAGAGCCGCGTCCACGCAGCCGCTATGCGGTGTGCGGCAGCGCGGCATGATGAACGACTCAGACGGCCACAGCGTCCGCGCGACCGCCAGAGCCGCCTCCTTTGTGGCCCCGGCCGGCACCTTGCCGAGCATGGACTTTTGCCAGGAGGCATTCGACGTGCCGCACGTCACCGCCTCGATGCGCGTCTCGGCCCGGCGGTAGCGCGTGCGCAGAGCGCCCGTGATTAGGCCGTAGCACATGGCCATGCTTCGCACTGAGCAGGCCCGCGGCGCGTGTGCCAGCGGTTCCTCTATACCGATAACTAGCGGACGCATAGCTAAGGAGTCCAGCCACTCCACCACAGCCACCGCGTCAACCTGCCCGCCGCGCGTCGGCATGGGCATCATTTCGACTGGAGACACTCCCGGAGTCAGTGACAAGACCACGATTCCGCCGGTCTGGCCGTTGTCTATTCCCACAATGGCAGGAGTCATGCGCGTCGGAAAAGGTATATATGATTTTCTTTTACCACGACGGCAGCTCCTCGCGGCGCTGTTTTTACCTCCGAAGAAAGTGTTTCCATATCGGACGGGCTGCTTGTGTCGTAACCTGTCGTATAACTAACCATTCCGCGGGATCGTGCCTCTTCGCGCGATATGGCTATTTTTAGAACGGCTTCGGCGTAGCGCTTAAGTGCAGCGGTTTTTTTGGGGGTGAATTGCCTTGGTGTCATACGGGAAAAAGCTCGCGTTGGGGTGGGTGTATCAGGCCGGCTGTGGCCATGGCGTCCAGAATTTCCGGCTGGCCTTCCAGCCAGCCTAGCACGCACTCTATGGCGTCCATTCGCCTTAGTTGGGTTTCTTTCGCCTGAGCACTTCCAACGCTGTTTGGATAAACGGCGCGCCGCCTGGTGCCCTCTCGTCGTGCTTCTTTCCTGAGTGATTCAATCGTTTCCATAGGCATCAGAATTTTGGTTTTGGTTTTAAGTCGCCGTCATTGACGATGTCTATTTGTTTAAGTTTCGCCCGCACATTCTCGCAGATTTTTTCCTCGATGGTCCCTGCTGCATATACGATAATTTGTCGGCTTTCCGTGAGTCCCATGGCGCGATCTACTCTCCCTAAATACTGCCCCATTATAACGGCGTCATCAGTCGGCATTCCAATAGCTGTTCGGGGATGCCCCCCGTGCACGTCATGGAGGCTAATTCCCGTTCCGCCAGAGGCGCTGTTTATCAAAATCAGCCGCTCCCTGTTCTCCTGAAACGCCTCAATTGCCGCAATGCGCGCCGCTGAATTTGTCCCCCCATGCACTTGGCAATTGCATCCAAAGGCGCGGGCCAACGCCTCTCTAGGAGCGTTAAAGTTAAGAAACACGACAACGCTTTGCCCCGCCTCTAATTCCTCGCGGACTATCGCCGCCACGCCTTCCATCTTCGCGTTTTCGCTTAATATACGGGCCTTAGTGTAGATGCCGCGTCTTGCAAACTCCGCACTCATTCCTTTCCTCGTCATTTCTTCCACTTCTCTTTCTGCCGCCTCGTAGGCCTCTTGGATGGCCTTGGTTGCGTCCGTTTCAATGCCCATGGCTATAATCTGCGAGCCCATGAATACACCTTTAGGTAAATCAGCGCGCCTCACGCGTGCCCCGCGCAGCGGGAAGACCGTCCGGTTAATGGCTGCCAGCCGTCCAGACTGCCGCCGGTCAAACTGCCAATCGTTGCCGACTTTGAAGCACCCATGCTCTGCCAGAAATCGCTCGTAATCCTCACGCGTCCCATTGTGCAGCCCTACGGCTACGCCGGTAGCCGCCAGATTGGTCGGCTTCGCGCACATGGTGCCGGAGACGAATAACTGACTGAATCCCTGCCTTATCGCGGCAAAAGACATAGCCCTATTGAGGCTCGCGTTTTTTAGGTTGTGCGCCTCATCCCAGATTAGAACCACATCGTCGGGGTCGCATGTCCACTCATAGGGCCGGCCTGGGTTCTTGGTTTTCTTGACCCATTCCTTCCGGCCCGTCCTCAAGCTTTCGTAATTGATTACAAAGGCCGGGACCTGGCCAAAGTGAGCAAAGGCACCGAGCCAGCCGCTGCCTGATTTCGCAGAGCCAACAACAGATTTCGGACATACCACGCCGACCTCTTTCCCCGTCGCGATAGCGGCAGCCAATGCCTGATACGTCTTGCCGGTGCCAAGGTCTGAGCAGTCCCACGCGCCGGGGTAGCCCCATTCCTCTTGCCCGTTCAGCAGCGCGCGCAGTAGCTGGCGCGCAGGGATTCGCTGATACTCATACAGTTTTTCCTCCAATCCGTTCGGCAGCGGTGGCAGGACTAATTCCTTGGGCAGTATCGCCGGTTTCGGCGCTGGCGCTGGCCTCGCCAGTTCTGCCAGCTTCTCCGCGCCGCGCGGCGTGAGCGTGTAGGCTCCCGGGCATCCAGCCAGCCGCTGCCCTATATTCCATTTCCCGTCGCTCGTCCAGATATAGAAGCCACGCCGGAGAAACGCCAGCCGATGCTCGCGCCAGAGAGCGCGGAACTCTGCATCCACGTAGAGCGGGATTCCAGCCGTCCGCTGCCATACCTTGCCGTCTGCCGTACCATACGGCACGAGCACGGCGAGTTTCACCCCTTCCGGTAACGAGGCGGGCGGGTCAGTGACTCGGACGGCTGGAAGCTCTGCGACCATCAGGCGGTGATGTTCAGTTCTTTGCTAGCGACGGACACGGCTGTTGCCATGCTGTCGGCGGTGAGGCTGATTTCATCACCCGTGTCGATTTTCCGCAGCTTGCACGGCTGCGGGTCGTCGGGATCATCGCTCACGCGTATTTCGTAACCCGCGGCTTTGAGTGTTATTTTCCCGGCTTCCGTCTTTTCGGCTTCATCGAGCGGCAGATTCATCTCGCGGTCGCGCTGTGTTATGCCCACAATTTCCACCACCTCCCCGGTGTCCGGCCTTACCAGCGTTTTCATTTCGGGATGCGCCTTCGGATTTCCGGCTTCGTCGAAACCGGCGACCTCAAAGAGCCATTCGCATTCCACTTTTCGGGTGGCTTTTCCGGTTTTCACCACGGCTCTGCGGACTGCTATTTCATCTTCCTTTTCCTCAATGAGCCCGCCGAATCTTTTGGATGCCGCGGATTTCTCAGCTTCCAGGCTGTCGAGTTCGCCGAGCGCGTCACAAAGCGCTTCTCCTTCCTTGTTTCGCTCCGGGTCGGTCAATGCGACCTCCAGCGCGCGGGTTTCTTTGCTTTCTGGCCAGCCGCCCGTCCATGGTTTGGGCGATTCGACAGGCATTTCGGCTACGGGTTTCTTCTTCGCTGGCATATGTGTATGTGTGTTTTTTTTCAGTTCATAAGTGTGGGTTCCCCCACGGTGATTTCTTCGGCGTCCTCGCAGGCTGGCCACAAGGCGCGCACTACTTCCGGCGTCATCGTTTGACCGCGGGCCATGGCGGCTGCGGTTTCGCCAGCAGCAGCCTTCCACATGGTCAGGCGGTCCACGTCGTTCCCGGGCTCCAGGCCGATAATTTGACGCGCCTTTTGCAGCGCGCTTCCTGCATAAAAAGGATGGTCGGGCCTGCGGTTTTCCAATGTGATGCAGCGGCAGTGAAACGGTGTCTCTTTGCTAACCACGATCCATGTCCACGCGTTCGGACGGTATCCTGTCACGGCTTCATGGTGATGCAGATACCATGCGGCTTGAATGAAGTAGCCAAGTTCCCAACACTGGCTTACGAATTTTGAAACCCCACGCGCGCCCACCAAAGGGAAACGCGTCGTCTTCACATCGAGGATACGCTTATGGTCCAGCATCACACGATCCGCGCGCCATTTTCGCCAGACTCCGTTCTCAAAATGGAAGCCGCTCACTTCATTCAGCCCTGGACGGCTCAGGTGCTTGCTGGCCTCCGTGCTCAGTTTCACCACGCGACGCAGTTCCGCCGCCATCACAAGGTGCTCACCGGTGCATACCAGCTTTCCAGGGTTCTCCTTGCGGCATTCGTCAGCCGCTTTCGTGTCCAGTCCCTTCGTGGGGCACTCCACGGCATACCTTTTCAGGTCCATTATTTTGTCCGGCTCCAGGACGGCCCAATGCGTGAGCGTCCCCACCGCCGCCGCCTCCTGGCCGATGGACTGGCCTCCCATGTAGTGGTGCATATGCGCGGCAGATGGCTGTTTCATGAGCCCGCTGGATAGCCCCGGCCACGCGTGGTATGTCGCTTCGTCAAGTGTGCGGTAGCCCTTCAATTCCGTCGGGAGCCCAGGCACGACCGCCGTTTTGTCAGTGTAGTGGTTAAGGTTCATGACTGGAGTGTTTTCGCTGTTTTGGCAGCCGCTAAAATTTGTGAGCCCGTGCAGTCGTGCATTGTCTCCGGCCATTGCCCGCCAGCGGCCTCGCAGAATTTCCCCCAGGTCATGTCGAGCTTGTCCAGACTGGCGGTAAGCCTGTCAGCTACCCATGCCACCAGGGCTGGATGGTCCGGGTTTTTCGCCAGAGCCTTATTCCGCTCACCGTCCGTCATGTCGCCTATGGCCGTTCCGTCCGGCCCCGCAGCTTCCATCCAGTTTCCTTCCATGAGTAGTCTCCAATGGGCTGTGTCGCTCGCCTGCGGTGCGCCATCCCGCCCATTCGCCACCGTCGCCCGGGCGCGCTGTGCATCGTCGTCGTCGCCGGGAATCAGGCCGAAGAATGCGGTGATCATGTAGCGCATCCCGTAAGTCAGCGATGATCCGTATGCCTGTACTGCCGTGACTGCACGGTTTCCTTCTGGCACTGGAAACTCTCCCGGGACATGCAGGACCTCGCCGCTTTCGAGATGGCACACTGTCAGTGTCAGGGACTGAACCAGTTTTCCGGCGGGCGCTTCCCTCAGAGGGCCGGGAGCAAAGCAGATGCACAGGCCATGCGCAGCAAGTAGCGGGTCCAGGAATGCCCGCGTGTCGGCGTAATCTGCATACGTGCTGTTGAGAGTGGCATTCTTCTGCCGCTTCAAAACAACTGCGCCGCGCTGTATCGCGGCAATCGCTGCATAGAGTGCTTTCATGGCTGTTCGTCGAGTTTGATTTTGATGCACGCCGCATCCCCGGCCCCATAACCGTAGCAGTCCACCCAGCCGGGGAGTCTTTCGGGAAGCAGGTCGTAATGGCAGCCGACAACAGTCCCGTGCAGTCGCGCGCCGCTATACCCGCGGCACAGCGTAACACGTCTGCCAATGCGGCATGTTTCCGCGTTCCACCGCGGCCCGCGCTTTCGGTATTCGGTGTCCTTTTCGCCACGCTGGAAAGCGTCGAAATACTCCGACCGCAGCGGTATAAAGAGAGGTTTTTCGTTCATGGTATCAGTTGAGTGGGAGCCAGCCCCGGAGTTGAACCGGGTTGAAGCCGTGAACGGCCAAGAGCCCTGTTTCGCTGGCGTATTAAAATGTTAGATGCCTTCCCTCTTTGCCCTCGCCCCGCACACATGGCAGGTTCGCATGTCTGCCTCGTGGCGCTCAAACCACTGCACCGCCTTTGCCCCACATACCGCCACGCCTCTCAGTGTCCGCCCTTCCACCACATGAGCACGATCGTGCTCGGCGCTTTGGACCCAGCGCACTGGTACGCGCGCCGCTGGCAGTTCCTCCGCGTCCATACGCTCCAGTGCCTTCCTCACCTCTTGCGTATTAAAGCACCCCGATACGTTCCGCCTGATCCAGCCGTTGGAAGTCAGCCTGTCATATACCCCCCGTCCGGCCCCCGGAAGAACGGCCATCACGTCCTTTGTGCTCAACATCGGCTTTTCCCAAATACTCATAGCGGTTTGTTGGTTGAGGTTGCGCCACGCAGCAGCGCGCGGCTTTCCGCCTGGGATTTCCACCAGCCTTTTCTGAACCCGATATTTTGCCCCACAGCCGCACCTGCCATGACAGCCAGAGTCAGCAGCGGCAGCAGCGCCCAGCCAAGTATTGCTAGACCTTCCGGGGTGCCAGCTATTTCACAAATGATAGACACGGCTTCTTTAGCAGTCATACTATTGGTCTTTCCATTATTGGTTTCAGTTCTCGACAACGCGCCATGCAGTCCTCCAGCGTCATCTCCCTCCATGGCTTCCAGTCTCCGAGCCCGAATTCAATGCGCCCGCCAGCCTTCACTTCTACCGCCTCGCCAAATTCGGCTTGGAGCATAGCCTGGAGGTCTTCGTCGGGAATGTACATCATCGCCGTATCATCTGGCCAGAACGTGCAGCCTTCGCCGGTGTCGGGGTCGCAGACTTCGCAGCCGTAGCCATCGTAGGCCGGGAGGCCAGCGTATGAATCAGCGGGTATATGACAACGCGCACACATAAGTTTATCATGCGGCGGCGGCGATTGTTGCACGGCACCATTCCAGTGCCTTGTCGTTCTCGGAGTAGAATAAGTGCGCCGCACTGGGCATCAATATCGCGCCAGCAAGTGATGGAGAGGTTAGTGCCTCAAGGTCCTGGCCCAATGGGCCTGATAGCGCGATAGCCCAGCCCGCCAGGCAGTGGCAGGTATCGCAGGTATGCCAATCTTGCATTTTGAGCGCTCCCGGCTCCAGCGCCGCGCGCGCCACACGGATCGCCAGCCCCATATCCGGGGTATGCCAGGGCACCTGAATTTTCGGGTTGCCGCGCGCGCAGGCCAAGTTCGCACGGGTCAAATCCGCATCGGTCAAATCCGCATCGGTCAAATCCGCAAAGGCCAAATTCGCATCGGTCAAATCCGCACCGGTCAAATCCGCATCGGTCAAATCCGCAAAGGCCAAATTCGCACCGGCAAAATCCGCTCCGGTCAAATCCGCACCGGCAAAATCCGCTCCGGTCAAATCCGCTCCGGTCAAATCCGCACCGGCAAAATCCGCTCCGGTCAAATCCGCATCGGTCAAATCCGCACCGGTCAAATCCGCACGGGTCAAATTCGCACGGGTCAAATTCGCACCGGCAAAATCCGCTCCGGTCAAATCCGCTCCGGCAAAATCCGCGCAGGCTCCGTCTTTTTTGCCCCTGAGGTAAGCCCCATGCTTGGCTAGGATTTCCTTGAGTTTCTCGAATGTCATTGGTGTGTTCATATTATTAGGCGGATTTCTTTTTTGGTTTGCGGCGGTCGTCACGGCGACGCTGGCGCTGGCTTTTTGGCGTCTTCCCTAGCAACTCAACATGGCCGTGGCGGATTATCCTCTCCGAGAGGCATACACCGCGCGCGGCGAGGGAGGCGGCAGTGAGAAGAATGTTGCGGTTCATAGATTAGGCGGAGGCTTTCACGGTGAAAAATAGACGCCATATGGCCCGCGCTGTTCCTCCCCAGAATGCCGCCCGCTCAAAATCGCCGCGCTGTGCGTAGCTTTGGGCCATTGCCCGGGCGGCCAGATACACGCGCGCCGCTGTCGGGCCGGTGCGGGCCATCGCCCCGCCTGCGTTAGGCTTTGGAGTCCCCGGGTAGTGCGGGACCGAGACGGCGAGGGAGACGGCGAGGGCGGGTTGCATGGCCTTGAAGGAAGGTATTTGGCTTTGGCGCATAGTTGCATATGGTGATACTGAATGCAAGAAAAAAGTTGCATCCTGTACATTTTTGTGATTAAGTTAAGCCATGAACAAACATGAATTCAAAATAGCCCGGTCTGCTAAAAAGATGACGCAGAGGGAGTTAGCCGTCTTTTTGGGGGCATCCCTCTCCGCCGTCACAAAGTGGGAAGTGGGAGCAAATGAAGTGCCTAGATGGGTCGCGGAGAAGCTCGCATCTCTTCCGACAGTCCGGGTTGAAGGCCTTTCGGCGGCTGACATTGCGGCGTTTGAGAAAAAAGCCGCACAAAAAGGAATGACCCCTGACGGCCTGGCTGCGGAATTGATTCGCCTCTCCATCCTCGCCCCTGACGTGTGCTGTTGCGGGTGCATGATTGGGCATGGCGGCCCGCACTATGTAGTTTTGCCGAACGCTTCAACTGTGCCACCGCTGGAGCGAGTGGCGACTACGACAACAAAACAAGGCTTGCCGCTCCAGCGGTTGGCACCAGTGCCGTGTTCGGCCTTGTAGGACACACCCAACATGATAACAGCAACAGAAGCACGAAATATCGCAGGCAGGACTGTGGCCGAAATGGTGGAAGCCATCGGGCCAAAAATCGAAGAACTGGCTAAAGCAAAGAGGCGGGGACTCCGCACTGGCTACGACTGGGGGCAAGACAAAGCACTGTGGATCGATGGCGGCTACAGGAACACGGCTCAATGGCTTGAGGCAAAGGCCACGCTGGAAGAAAAGGGGTTCAAGGTCTCCTTTTTCTACGAGGAACGCCAATTCGTAGATATGTATACGCTAATCGAATGGTAGCCGAACGCGGGTAATACCGAAATTTAACCCATGAATAACACGACCAGCGCCCCAGGGCAAGGCGGGGGTTCGGCGATTCGAGCCGGCAGCCTCGTGCAGTCAACATTTCGCGCGCGCTGGGTTGGGGAAGTCATGCAAATGGGACTGGCTGATTCGTGCTTGGTCCAACCAAGGCACAGTGCGGACGGGAGACCTTTGCGAAAGGTTGCCGCCAGGTGGATGAATAAACGATGGCTCCGGGTCGTACCAGCTCTCCTTTGCCCAATTGCCACCACTAACCAAAAGACACAATGACAAGGTACGAGGTCGAATCCAAGATGCCCTACGATGAGGTCAGGCGAAGAGGGACGGCCAAGGCGGATGCGTTAGGGTAATCGTATGGGAGTACAAGGTAATCTCCGAGGCCCAGGTGTTACCAGGTAATACCGAAATTTAACCCATGAATAACACGACTCTCGCCCAGCTATGAATGCAACCATGACTCCAACGCCCGTTGTCTGCGGCACTCTTGTTCGGCCATCGTCGTTTGTCGCGGCGGAGACGAACCCTGCCGACGGGCCAACGCCAAACGAGGCTCTTGCCGCCGCAATCAAACGCATTGAAGCGGTAGCGTATGCCCGAGGTTTCGAGGCCGCGCTATCCCGCCTCGAAATGCTCGCTGCCATTGTCCCTGAGTCTGTCACAAAAAAGCAACTGGTCGAAATGCTGAAACGCGAAGTCGCTGCCTGCATAGGAGAGTGGAACGCTACGCAAAGGCCGAACGCAAAAGCGATGGCATCCGCCGCCTCCGGCGAGGCCTTGCCCAGCCGCGACAGCAGCCGGTGAAGAAACACGCCTCTCTCCCCCTTCCCCTCGCGCGGCAAAAGCAAAAGCAAGCCTTGGGATATGAGTCACGGGTCGCCTAGTTACCAGTCCGCTGTGGCTGAACGGCAGTCAAGGTGAACGAACCCCTTGTAGAGGCCAAGGCCTCCCTTTCCGCCCATCAGGTCGCGACGCACGGCAAGGGCGATGGTATGTAGCTGCTTTGGACTCTTTGTTTTCGCTCCGAAGTCCAGGGCCATGAAACGCTTGTGGAAGCTGTTGGGCTCACCGCCCACGGCCTTATTGTATGCAGCGTCCCGGTAGCCTGAATATATCTCAATAGGGACACCGGCGCGGTGGCGGATTTCGTCCAGGGCGCGCGCAGTGAGGGTGATGTTGCGATAAAGCTCAGGCGACGGCGCGGTGTTCGTCACGTCGTCGCGAGTAGAGCCCACCTTTACCCAGAATTCTTCTGGTTCAAAGTATCTCAGGTTCAGCCCGTTGATGATGTTGGCGAATGCAGTCGGGATCATTGGGAGGCGAGTCTTACGAGTTCAGGCCAGTAGGGCGGCAGTGAATTGTATGCCGTCTTTCCGGCCTTCCAGTTGTCATCGAGGCTGTGGGCGAAGAAGTACCGGCATCGCGCGGCTTTTGCCCATGCGGGGCCAAGGTCTTTTCCAGGCAGAGACAGTGCCATGACTCCGCTGTTTTCGGGATCAACGGGTCTCGGGGCATTGAGCCAGCCTTTGCTTTCATGGACGATGATAGTGAATCCGCGGCGCGGCGGCGTAGGGTATCCGGGGTTCAGGATTAGCTCACCAGGCCACGCGCGAAGGGAGTTGATGCTATGATCTGGCACGCGGTCGGCGTCGTCGAAGAACCAGCCCTCTGCGTGGCCGTAGAGGCGCAGGTAAAGCTGGCGCTCACGCTCCAGTTCGACGGGTGTTTTCCACCTGACCTTTTTCACGGCAACAATACCGTCATTCGGCCAGGCCTTGAGGTCTATGTATGCGACGGAGCGGCGCAATGCCTGCGGACTCAGGAGTGGAGCATAGGCCTTATCCCTCTTAAGGCCCGGGCCGGAGTTGGGGTTCACGACCAACACGAGCGGCGCGTTGCCTGCGGTGGCGATGGCCTGTTTTGCGGTTTCCGGGCTATAGGCTGGCACCAGGAGCGTCTGGCCGCGGCCCCACTTCATGAAGCAGAGCAGCACAAACAGGACGGCCATCAGCTTTGTGAAAGCCTCACGACGCGGGCGTGGCGGCAGCCCTGTTTTCATTTTTGGCCAGTGGGTTTGAGGTTGACCATGACAACGGCCTTTCCGCTGTCGTAGGCGATGGTGGTTGGCCGCCCCGCGATGGGGCGGGTATATGAGAAGCTGAGGCCTTCCGGCCCTGCACATGATGGCAGAAAAATAGCAATAGCGGCGATGATGGATGCGAGTTTTGGTTTCATAGGGCTGCGTGGTTTCCGTGGTTGTTTTCGAGGACTTGAATCAGTTTGGTTCTCAGGTCGCGGCGGTCAGTCTCGCAGTCGCGAATACCCTGCTCCACTGCGGCGATGCGGGCTTCGTAGGCGTCGGCCAGCTTTCCGCCGAGCCATTTTATTGAAGCCACCAGCGCCCCGACTGTCGCGACCGCTGCCCCGCTCATGGTTACAAAGTCGTTCATGCCAGCATAAGGGTTGAAACTGCCTCCTTAAATCCCGCCACCTCCATGGCGGTTATGCTCCCGTGTCCACCGGCATGAGTGAAGTGCGTCACGGTGCCGCCGTTGGCGGTGATGAGCGGGGCGAGCACGTCCGTGTTCTGCGTCTTCAAGACAGTGGCGTCCGCTGAACTGGCGAGGAATAAAGCCGGTATGCCGGACCAGCCCGCCAGAGGCATGGTGACAGGGTTGACCGCCGCAGGTATCTGCGCGGCGGACGTGATGCCGTGGTTAAAGTCAATGAATGGTTTGAACCCGGCATATAGGGCGACCATGTCACACACTGCGTTAACCATGACTAATCTACTGGCATGTCCCGCGTTGGCTAGTGCGGCGGCGCTGAGGCCTCCCATGCTGATGCCCATCGCTCCCACGCTGCCAATAGACAGGTTTCCCTTTACCCACGCTATGGCATCCACGGCAGCCGTCACTGCTGCGGGATGGCCCCACGGCGGGCAGCCGGGGACGGCGGTCCACGTCGATCCTATTTTCTCCGGTCCGGCGATAGACACGGATAAAATAGCAACGCCCTCTTCCAGCAAGTGTTGCACTAGCGCCTTCTGGGCGCGTTGGCTGGCGGCATCAGTCGTGTAAGACGAAAGAAAAGAATTCTCACAGTCGCCGCTGCCGTGGCAGAGGACTAGCAGTGACATGTTTTCCGTTAGTTTTGCGGCGGATGGGAGGGCGAGCAGTGCCTTGCTGGTCCCGGACGGTGCGGACGGCCATGGTATTTCCCGGCGGATCAATCTACCTAGCCACTTTTGTCTGCGGTATGTGCCGGATGCGGTAATCGTGTGGACGCCACCAATGGTGGTGGCGGATTCGTGCCATAAAAGGGCCGTCTCTCCGCCGTTTAGGTAAAATGTCCCCGGGATGGTATTGGAGCCGCGCAGGTAGCGCAGCGGCAGCCCAATAGGCGCAGCGTTAGGCATCAAGAAACCGTTAGGCAAATAAGCCAAACGCCCACCGTTAAACGGCACGCTCTGGCCCGCAGGAATGAACCCGCCGCTCAACGTGGCCTCATCCGGCCCGCTGGCTGAAACCCTCAGCGGCGCATCCCCCTGCGGTGTCAGGTAATTATTGAGCCCTAGGACTGGCACCCATGTTTCCCACTGTGCGGCGAGTGCTGCGGCCCGGGCGGTGTTGCCCTGGATTTTCAGCGGCGTGACGGACCCATTGGCTAGTTTTGCATTAGTTACAGCCCCGTCGGCGACGCCGCCCGGCGGAGACCCCGCGCCGCCCGCGGGACGGATGACGACAAGCGGCCCCTCCCCAAGAGTCACGCGCTGCCCTGCTATGTTGCCCCATACCGCTAGCCACGCCCCTGTCGTGCATTCATCACCCAAGTAAGCCTCTCCGTCCGTCACTTCCACTGCGTAAGTATAACCCCCATCGGGCCATGAGCCAGGGCCGTTTGTCTGAATAGGGCTGGCCGGAGTTATGATAGGTGCGCCACTCGACGGAGTTCGGTAAATAGCGACAGTGACGCCGGACACGTCAGCAGGGTCGTCTAGCTTGAACTCAAACCTCACGGCACGAGCGTTCTCCATTCGTGGAGGCTTGCCAGTGACAACATCACTCCATGTTGTGTTAACAAGCCCGTTAAGGTTGATTCGTATCTTCGGAATGGTCATAGTATGGTATAAAAGAAGGATTCAAAATAAGGGTCAAATCCATCTCGGAAGGCGGATACATAAACAGTGGATGTCGCGGCGACTGGAATACTTCCATAATAAGGGTTCCCGTCAAATGCATTTGAAGGAAACCCCGTCAGGCTCCACCTTATGGCCGCGGCATAGGTGCTGCTAATGGACAGGTTCTGAGCCCCTGTGTATGTGCCGGGTACGGGAGAGGCTGTAACAGGCCCCAGTAATCGGCGGTTTAATGCGAGTTCCGCAGCGGAGACAGGGGGTGGGGCCGCTGAGCTATATAAGCTTAACCGTTCTTTTCTTAGAGAAAGCCTCATCCCGATAACGGGCTGTAAAATAATTTCCACACCCGTAACCTCGCATTGTCCATTCAAGAACGGAAACAGCGATACTCCGACAGAGGCCCCTGGGGTTAGAGCCATAAATCGCGGACCTACGGCGAGCGTTACGGATTCTGACGGCTGGACATTAGCCCTGTTCTGGTATGCTGCCACGTCTGCCGCCTGGCTTGCCGATGTCACGAGCCCAAGGTTTAAAGACCTCTGACCGTCGCCGGTTGTTTGCGCGGTCCCTCCAGAGTCAGTGTAAGTAGCTGTGACGGTCTGACCACTGCCCGTTGTTCTTTCTACGTTGAATGTCTCTGTTAAGTCGTCCCACTCTATAGTTAGCCCTGAACCGAATGATTCACCGGCGGTCAGAATGGACAAGCCGGAGGCGTGAGTAATACGGCCCTGCATCGCTGTGAGAAACTGCAACGTCACATCTTCTGGCCCGTTGGACTCTTCAATCACACCGCTTACGGTCCACCCTTTTGCATTGCAATAATCCGCGGCACGAATCAGCGACGGAACATCAAAAGGAGGAAGCCCCTTCCTCATTCTATAATCCGCCAGGCAGTAGGCAGGATTGTTGCTGTATCCGGTGGCGTCCGCGCGGTAGTCTTTGACTCCAGAAGCTCCGCGGATCAGGGCTGAAAAATTCGGAGTTCCTCCAGCGAACAGTCCTGATGCCGGATCATAGTCCGTTATTCTCACGTATGCACAGGCTATGCCGCGCAACTGGTGCGCCGCGGTCCACTTGCCACCGCTTGCTGTCACAAGTTCAGAAAAGGCAACCTGTGAATCCGTGCCGTTATTGAACCGGACAATTGCCCGGCCCGCCCATACCCCTACGCCGTCGCCCGCCGGGTTAATTGTAATCTCCGTGTCGCCAACGTAAAACTTTTCGAGCCCATCCACCGGTCCCTCTCCGAAGACGACGACGCAATGAAATATGTAATTCCAAACCCCGGTCGTCTGTGCATATACCGCCAATCCGCCAACCTTTGTGAGGCCGTAAATATAACGCCTCGGCGCATTGGTCGAGATCGACGGCAGCCGGACGGTAATACTTGCCGCCTTTCCCTCGGCTTCGCACGCGATCATGGCGGACCTCCTCCCATTGTGAATGATGCTCCTGCCATGGCGGCCAAGTATTCCAGCCCCATGTCTCCAGGATGCCGCGCAAGTTGGGCCGCGTGCGAATAGGTCAGCCCGGCGTGTCCTTCCACAATGGCCGGCCCACCGATAGCTTTAATAGTGCATGAGATACCATCCTCCCCGGTGCCAACTTTGAAGCTTATTGAGTCAACAGTCCCCGTAAATAAAACGCACGGCATGGCAGCGATTGCCCCTGTTTCGCTCAGGGCTCCGAGCATGACGACAACAGGCGGATCATATGCCTCTAAAACCCCGGGGAACTCAATAACCATAAGCCCATTGCCTCCCGGTGCCGCTGCTGCCCCGGCATAATCTGGATCGGTCGCGTATGGAGGAAATGGAGCTAAGCGGTCGCTGTATGCTACAATCCCGGGGCTGCTGCCAGTTGCAAACCCGCTGCCACCTGCGCCAAACGGCACGATTGAATTCCCGCCACGGTACCCCCCACCGCCCGCTGCGAGGTCGTGGCCCTGCATGGATAACATCCCCCCCGAATTCGGCGCGTTGCCGGAATAGCCATGATGCCCCCCTCTCCCGGCGCGCCCGGACCCTCCGCCTCCAGCGACGTTCAGAGCTCTGCCAAAGTCGTATTCGCCGACAGTCCCCACGCCTGAAAAGAGGCCGGTCAGACCGCCCCCATTGTGATGAAAGGCAATTGGAGGAATATGAGAGGCCCCATTCAGGACGCCGCCAAAGCCATAGACGCTTGCGTGGCTATTACCTGCGGTGCCGACCATAGCGGTGAATTGCTGGCCGGGCTTGACGTTATGCGTCGTTTGCGTGAACCCGCCGAACCCGCCTTCGAAAAGCGATTGGTCATCATTGCCGCCGCCAGCGCCCCAACTTTTGACCGTCATCTCTGTAACCCCGTCTGGGACTGTCACAACCTGATCGGAGCCGATGGCCTGCAAAACTAGTTTTTGCGTTCCCTCCCGGCTAGGCTCGCCGATGTCCGCCGGAGTTGCCCCAGGAATCACTACTTCAAACCGTTGCTGAGTAGTGTCTAGAACCTCTGTTGCGTTTCCGGGCCTCAAGTCGCCGCGTGCTATATACTTAATTCCTCCATACTCAATATCTCCCGGGCCTGTCCAGAATGAAACCGGTGGATATACGCCCACATGGATAAACAAAGCAGGCCGCACCAGGGGCTGCTTGAAAAGCTCTATTAGCGCTGGATCAATCGCGCGCATTGATTTCAACAATGGAGATAGTGAACGGGTCCAGGAATGGACCGGGACGCCAAGACAGATTTGGAATATCGCCCGAAAGCCTAAACACCCCGGAAGGTTCCACGTAGTTAATCAGCGTCTCCGCTGGAGCGTAAACGCCTGGCCATGTTTTGACGGTGGCGGACGCCTCCGAGTAATCACTCTCAATAACAACGTCTTCCACGACCTTCCGCAGCTTGTTTCCAACGCTTATCCACTGACCGGCCCGCAAGGCGAGTTTCCCACCAAAGAACGCCGTTGAGTGTGCCGCGTCAAATGCATTAAGGGTCCATCCAAATGTTGGAATCTCGTTGCCTCCGTTTACTGCGGATGTTGTCGAGACGGTCCCGCAAGGGCTCGCGCTTGTCGGCATCGTAAAAATAAACGGTTCCCCTCCGCCAAGTTGAGATAGGAACGCCTCCCATTGCCTGCCTTCTCTCTCCCTCATTGTTGGAAATGTAAGCGTAAAGCCTATGCCCTGGCCCGGCCATTGAAAGACTTGCCTATATAGCGTGAATGGAGAAACAGCCGTAGCTGTAGCAAATAGAAGCTGCGCGTCTATTTGTGCGGGCTGTGGCGATGGTGGAGGCTTGAGCATTAGGCGATATTGAATTCCGCGGCCAGTCGCCCCAGGACGGTTTGCACCTGCTCCCACGGTAGAGCACCTGGGTAAACCTCTACGGCTCCGACATATCCAGACCATCGTGACGCCCCGCCGGTCGCTTGGAATAACTCCCACACGCCGGAAGCCGCGGAGGGAGCAGCCGTTGCGTTGTAAGCTACTTTATGAGGCACCCCATTTTGCAGCAATACGCCGCTTCCTCCAGACGGTGTAATAGTAAATACAGCTATCGTGAACGTGCTTGTGTTCGGCGTGAACGGAATAGCCACGCGGTTTGCAGGTGCCGCGATACTGCCAAATTCCAAATTACCGGAACGTTGCATAAGCGTAACTCCGTTCGCACCGCCGCAAACAAGAGTAGCGTCACTTGCTGTCCGGCTGTCAAAGGCGACAGCCACAGTTAAAGCCGTAAGGTTTGAAGCAACTAAAGCCGCTGTTGTGTTCATCCCGCTTGCCCCGGCTGGATTAAATACATGACGCCCGTTAACCGCATTCGCGGCATATGGGTTTGCTGTACCAATGCGCGACCATACAAGGCCGCTGACCCCATCCGTCACGCTTATAATATTAGCGCCGCTGAAAACGGTTCGCGGGACGTTGATGGATATTCGAACACCGGGCGCTGGAGCATCGTTGTAGTCTGACGTTGCCCGGATTTGATCAGCCCCATTAACACGGGCCTTTGTCACCGTGTATCGGGTTACAGCCAGGGGAGCCGGGTTCACAGCGGCCCGGGGGTGAATAATCCAAGTTGCTGGCCATGTGATATTATTGCCGCGGGTCGATTGCCTTACGGAGATAACCGCGGCTAGGCCATACTTAGCGGCCCCTGCTGTGGTGATCGTGACCGGAGTTGAAGCATTTATGTCCAGGGCGTCGAAAGCAGCAAAATCCATCACAGAACCATTGCTTGCACCAAGCGCCCTGGCTGCACCGATGTTTGAGCACGCCTGAACTTTCTGCGGCGTCGTGAACGTCTGGGCCGTGATCCTAACGGCGTCTGTGGTCAATGTCCCAACCGCGGCTGATGTGGAGGCCGGAGCAAATAGGGAATCCGCCTGAGCTTTAGTGTATGCTTCTGGCGGGCTCGGTGTTGTCGGAATCGTTGTCGTAGAGCCGGGGATGCGCTGGACGACAAACACGGGCGCGGCCATATACGTCACTGTATTGAAAGCCTGGTCCGTGGCCTGGATTACCATGTAATGTTCACCGATCCCAACTTGGGCGCTGCCTATCTCGTCAATAAATGAGAAGTGCCCAGGCCCTCCGTTTAACCAGTTGCGAGCATTAAAGTGCGAAGCCGGGCCAGGGGCCGTTATGTTTACCGGCGCGCCGGTTCCAACGATAAACCGAAGCGTGCACTCTGCAATTTCTGTTCCTGGCAAGTAAGCGCCGGAACTCATAAGAGCTATTTGAAAATCAGTTGTTTCGTCCTGGTAGATAAGCGGGGGCTTGCCAGTTGCCATGTCTATGCAACGAGTCGGGTTCTTGGCGTCGGCTTCTATTCGTATGATTCTCATGTTAACATTGGATGTTTTTGCGGAATGTGCCCCCCGCTGCTGTTGAATCCTGAACGGCCCTAATTGTCTCGATCTTTATTTGCTGTGCGGCCTGGCCGAGTTCTTGCCGTGTAATCCCACTGGAAAAAGTTTGATTCACCGTTACGGGTTGGGCGGCTGCTGCCACGTTGCGGGCCGCGGACGTTGGCAGGATATTAGAACGATAAGAAACGGGAGCCGGGGCGGAAGTCTGCGGAATAGCCGCGCGGCTTACGGTCGTATTAGCCTGTGTGGCCGGTGGAGTATAGGCCTCCAGGCTGTCCCTAAACTGCGCCCCCAGACCACCCCCGTCTATAACGGCTTCAATATCAGAGACCCCGCCTTTTATTGAGTCCCATCCGCCTCCCAAGTCATCCAGTGCGGAAACTCCCGCGTCGCGCGAACCCTCAATTAAAGCCTGCGCCGTTTTGCCAAGCTCAGACCCTGCGTCATGAATAGCCTTCCCGAATTCCTCCCCTTGTGCACCAATATCTACCGCGCTCAACGTGATCCCCGTAACGTAAGAGACCTTATTAAGACCAATAGTTTCCGCTATAGAATTGTAGCCGGAAATAATGAGGTTGATCCCTGCCGTAATGGTAGCTGATACCTTATTAAAAACACCAACAAGCATATTGCCGACTCCGTTTACAAGCGTGCGCCAAACGCTACTAAGCCCGGAAACTACCATTCCAACACCCTGTACGAGCTTGGAAACAATAGTGCTGATTACGCCCGCGAAGCCGAACCCAAGAGCGGCTATTCCCTTTCCAATTCCATATATAATCTTGCTAACGCCTTTTAGTATTTTGGCCGCGCCTCCTACAACCTGCCCGAAATTGAGGGCCGCTTCTACAGAATTCGTGACACGAACCGCCAATTCAGCGGCTACGTTATTCAGTCCGCCCATCTGTTTAATCCAATCGTCAAGCGTGTCCAGCCCGTAATTCAGCAGGGGAAGAATTGCATCAACTAGCAGAATGCGGAAGCGGTCCCATGTGGCGACCACTATTCCTACACGATCCGCGATAGCCCCCGTGCTGGCGATTTGCTCACTTGATACGGTAGCACCAAGATCAATCCAGCGCTGTGTAAGGGCCGCAGTTTGCTCACTGAGCCCTGCCAGGGCCGGAACTATTGCTGCCCCCGTTCTCCCAAATATATCCACCGCCACCGCGGCCCGCGTTGCCTGGTCCGGGATGGTTGCTATTCTCTCAGCTATGAGCCTAAAAGCCGCGTCCGGCTGCATCGCTGCCAGCGTTGTTGCGGAGAGTCCTATCTGTGCAAATGCGGCCTGTGCGCTGGCGCTGCCCGTAACGGCCTGGCCAATGTTGACGTTCATCTTGCTAATAGCCCCATCCATCGCCGCAAGCTCCACGCCCGTCTGTGCGGCAGCTTCCCGGAAAAGCAGCAAAGAGGAAGACGCTGAACCGAGCCGGGCCGCTGCGTCTGAAATATTGTCGGCGAAAGTGATGCCGCCGCCGATGGCTGTCCCGACGAGATTGGTGATATTACTCGCTATTGAGCTAATCCCATTAGCTAGCAGGTTCCCCACAAGGCTGTTGAATGAACCGCTCACAGCATGAGCCATCTTCGAACCAATACTTGCCCCTTCACGCGCAAAGCGGTCGCCTGCTGAGCGAATCCCCTTCACGCCGGAAGCCGCAAACCCGGCAAGGTCCACGGTTAATCCAACAACTAGATTTCCAAGTGATGCCATATTACGTAAGTGAGATCAAGGATCGCGCTATGCGGGCTTCTTTTTCCGCTTCTGTTTCAGGCTCTGGCGGCATGAATTGCTCTGGCCTCATGACGGGCGCGCCCTTCCGGCGGTTCACATTTCCATACATAGCCAGAATGCACGCGTTTCTGTAGTTGGCCGCCTTCTCCTTAGCGGCCTCTATGGCGTTCAATTCACGAATAAGGGTAGATGCTTCCCCTGGCGTAAGTGCCATAAACAAGGCAACCGGCAAGCCCGCCAGCGGTAGTTTGTAGCGTGCCATTGTCATCGCGAATGAGTCGTCGTTAACCGCTTTTAGACTCTCCGGAATCCGATTCCGCGCCCCCGATTGCCTTGGATATTAGCTCCATAATTCCGGCATACGAGTGTTTTTCCTCAATATCCCGGGCCTTTTCTTCCGATCCGCCGCAAGCCGCGACAAGGATCGAGTGCACGCTTGGCGCGTCCGTGGCGTCAAACTTAAAGACGTTTACACCCTGTTTTTGCAGGTCGAGAATATTAGCGAAAGTTATACGCATTTTAGGAAACGTTTGTCATTGTGAGTTTGCCGACCATTTGGAAAGTTACCGGAATGGTGGATTTGTCGCCAACTGGATTTTCCATTGGCATATCCGTTACATACGCCACTCCCGTGAAATAGTTGGTATCAACCGGCAGGGCTCCAGCAGTGAGCGCGGGAATAGCTGTGCGTTGCGGAGACTTCGGCGACAAAATGTAAATGTCGTATTCCTGCCCCACAGGATCAGAGATAAGAGCATTGTGAAGCCCGTTTTCCACGCTGGTTACAAGTGCATCGCCAGTAAGCGCCACACTTGGCGTGTTCAGGTGGGGAATTAGGTCAATCGTCAGTTCTCCCGCCTCACTCAGTCCGCCCATCGTCTGACGGAAACCGGACAATGAATTCCCCATATCCGTAATGTCGATAGACTCCACGCCGGAGCGCAGCGGCAGCGTGATGTTTTCGATCCCATGAAGAAAGCGATAAGCGGAGGCGGCCTCTCCGACCCGCTTGAGGTATACAAGGAAACCGGATGCGTGTTTAGTGGTCTTAGCCATGTTGGTAGGTAACGTTATAGGTTATTGAATTGCGGTAAATAAATTCACTGCCGCCCGGGAGCGGCTTTGCCTGCGGATATGTTGCGGTGTATGGTTCGCCCTGCCGTTCGCAGGAAATAAGAACCTCTGAGGTGCGGGAATCCAGCGTCTCGCAAAGCGCCTCCATTACGCGGGTTGATTCGTCTGCATAGGGCGCATCCACGTCGAACTGGATTGCTATGGTTCTGTCTTCGTCGGGGATAAGCGTCGTAACCTCGCTCCCTCCTGTAACGTGCATTCCGATTTTAGGGAAGCTTGCACTGTGGGGCGGTATCCCCTGAAATATCGTCACCTTGAGGCATGAAAGCCCCGTGATAATAGCTTTGAAAACGTCGATCCTTTTCATCCTCGCGCGTCCAGTGCTGTTTTGAGCTCATCGGCCACAACTCCGCGGCTGGTCGCCAGGCTGGCAGCCTGCGCGCGTCGCAAGAACGGATTTGGCGAGCGCGCCCCGTGCGCCTGTCCGCCGCTTACATGCGCCGGCACCCCGAAGGTAACCAGGTGGGCGTGGGGTGCTGTCGCTTTGACAACAAAGCCTCCGCGTTCTCTTCTGGAATTGCGCCAAACTTTTAGCTTCAAAGATCGCTTAAGATTTCCCGTTGGTCCAACAGGGCACATTTGTTTTGCTGCGGCCAACATCCTGCGCCCGGCCTTGGCGAGGCCTCCGCGCACGAGCTTCCTCTCAAGGCGCACCTGTGTCTTGTCCATGTTGGCGAGAACTTCCCGCATCCCTCTAATCGTTGCGCTCATATTCGGCTGAGGTTATAAGTATGTAGCTAAGAGGCCTGTCTATCGGCTCACTGACCACTTTAGCAATATTGTAACAGAAACCGCCAATCCTGATTTGGTCACCGGCTGAAATTTTGTCAGTGTCCGGCGATGCGCGTATTGTGAATGAGCGGCCCTCTGGGGTATAAGTTGACATGGCCCATACCTCTATTGCCTCCGGGCGCTCTGGCAAGTTGCCCGTTTTTGTGGGGGACGGCTGATTTGTTATCTTAATACGAACATTCATAGATGCGGGCCGTAGAATCGGGAAATCACCTGCCTTATTTCTGAATCGGACAGGTTGCTTAGCCTGTTGTCGTAATGCCATCCGGCGAGGCATAGAACAGCTTGGCGTATAGCTTGCGGCACTTCGGCGGATGTAGCGTAACCAGAAACAGCGGTCACAGACCAATCTCCATAAGCATCGGGAACAAAGGAAGCGGGATTCCCGTCCAAGTTGACCTTTGCTGGCGTTCTAGTTGCGTCATCATATGTAAATACGGCTGCTGTTACAGGGCCGCCGGGTATGTATTCTTTAGAACCGGCAATGCAGTTTTCGTATTTGTGCCTCCATGATTGTTGCAAGATGGACACCCGAGCCGCCAGTTCAAGCTCCCTCTCTGCAAGGATGATGAATCCTTGTATTAATGCATCCTCGAAACTGCTATCAATCCGCGCGTGTGCACGCACGTCTGCAACAGTAACACAAGAGGCACTGGAAGGAGTAACAAGAACTGACGACTCGCGAGGCACGGCTTAAGCGGCAAGGATGTCCAGAGCCTTAACCAGGCCGTGCCCGTTCACGATACCAACATCGATAAACTCCGTCACCACGATAGAACTCATGCCGGTTGTGGCCCCGGTTTTGTCTCGCACACGCTCTATGCCGATTCCTCCCCACCCAGCAATCACAATGCTTGAGAAGTCGCCAAACAACGCCGCGGAGCAGTTAGCACCGCTTGTGCCGCTTACGAGGTTTCGCGGCAGAACATTAGAGACAACGGCACCATGGCCCGCCACGGTGTTGTTGTCATCCCAAATAAACGGCAGATTCGCGGCCTTCTGCGTTGTTCGCAGTTTGGCCTTTGTGACTGCATTAAACATATAGCGCATCCCCTCTGCGTTTAGGTTAGCGTCCTCAACCTTTCCTTCCATTTCTACGAGCTTCGCCCAGGACGGGGCCCCGCCGTTGGCTCCGTGCGTGACGCTCTGAATAGCCGCGTTAGGAACGATGCCCGTTGTGAGTCCTGCCCCGGAGAAAATACGCATATCCTTCTGAGCCGCCAAGTAGGCCAAAAGGTAGCGCAAAAGGTAGGCCTCTACGTCGAGACTTCCCTGGATTACGAGCTGGTCGCTAACGTCCATGTATCCAGGGATTCGCTTTGGCGTTAGGCTTGTCTTTCCGGTGCCCATGTCGAACGCTGTGGCAGGGCCATTTTCGGCCACCACGGCGGATGCCTGCGTCGGATAGTTAATCGTAGGAAGGTCGATGTTAGACTTGAGCCCGCCGAGGATGGTTGCGCCTGCCCGGACAAACGCCGGCATCGGTGGCGGTGTATTGGTGCCAAGCAGGTCAACGCGCAGGTCTGTAGCAATAAGTTGACTCCCAAAGTTTGGAATCACCGCGGTCTGCGTGGCCGCCAGGATGCGCCCGGTGAGATAAGCCATGTGCTCACGTGAGACGCTTAGAGTACCATTGAGCGGAACGCCAGCCTCAATAGCGGCCTTCCGGCCCTCGTGAAGCACCTCTGCAACAATGCCGCTCGTCTTGTCCGCCATTACCTGCGCAAACAATCCGTTAGGGCCGGAGAGAGTGAACTGATCCAGCGCCTTGCGGTCGCTTCCTGAAAATCCAGTGACCCTCTCGCTGGCGGGAATAGCCTGTTGTTCTTGTGCATATTTCTGCGCCTCCTGAAATCCCTGTAGGCTCTTGGCCTCGTCCATTAGCGCGTTAATTTGCCCTAGTGCTTCAACAGTGGGGAGGCCGTCTTTGACTGTAGCCATAACCTGCTCAATCTCGCGCGGGATTGACTGCAAGCGCTGCGCAACAACGGCGGATGCAGTGCCGCCTGCGGTGGCATAGAGGCCAAAGGTGGACAGTGCGGCCAGGAACGGAATAAGTGGTGTTTTTTTCATGTATGGTTTGTTATTTGGAATGCAAAAAAGATTTCAGCGCCCGCTGCACCGCGCTCCACTCCGCCTGGGTAGCCATCGCCACGGGTGTTTCCGTAGTCGCCACGGGTGTTTCCGCGCGTTTGGCGGGCTCCACGGATGTCACAAAGCCGCCCTCTAGGGCGTCCGCTGCTGTCATCCATGTTTCCGCCTCAAGCATCGCACGGAGTTCCTCTGCCCCCTTTCCTGTTCTGGCGGCATATGTGGCGATTAGCGCGCCCTCTGTTACGGAGTCCAAAATGTCCGCTTCTGCGCGCAGGCCCGCTGCGTTTCCAGATGTATACGTCCAGGCGGAATGCACCATAACCATGGCATTTTCAGAGATGATTATTTCATCCCCTGCCATGGCAATGACGCTTGCGATGGATGCAGCTAGGGAATCGATGCGGACCGTGACCTTTGCGCCATGCTGTGCCAGCAGGTTATAAATAGCGACCCCATCGAACACATCACCGCCAGCGCTGCTAATGCGCACAGTGACAGGCCTGTTGACATTCTTGGCAAGGAAGGCGCGCACTGCGTCTGGGGAAATGGCCGTGGAATCATACCAACTCTCACCGATAGGGCCGTATATATACAAAACGTCCGTTCCTGCGTCCGCCTGCGGCTTCATGCTGGCGATGCGGCGGGCTTCTTTTAAGAGCCGGTTACAGGGCTCCTGCGCGCGGGCACTGATGTTGATTAGGGGCTTGCGTTTCATGCTGCAAAATTAAGACCATATCGCGCGTGCTGGCGCGTTGTTTGAGTGCCTGGGTTACCCGTGGCTCCATCACCGGACGGGCGCATATTGAGAGGGGAAAGATATTCGTCTCCGCCCTCTACCTCGGGAAGGTCTTCGAGCGCGCGGATGTCGTTAGCGCTAAGGAAGCCGGCCTGTCGCGCCACGGCGTAAGCGCCATACCTCTTTTCCAAATCTGTCCGCAGAAGGCCGCCAAAATTAAATTTCCATTGCAGTTCGTCCTGCTCTTCATTGGACAGGAGCGCAGAGAAAACCTGTTCGAAATTTATGGCCATAGGCCCAAGCCTTGTTTTCGTCCATGCCTCAAATGCTGCCGTAGTGGTCTTTTCTCCGCCTTCCACAAGAGCCAGGGGAACTCCGAAGAAGCGGCAGATTTCCTGATCCGCATCACCTCGCGCGCGCGCCGCTACATCGTGGGCTTCTTGACTGCTAATTTTTTCCAGAGTCATTCCACGGCTCAGAACCCAGGGTAAACCGTTGCGGGATTTAGCGAGGGCCATGGCTTCAACTTTGGCGATTTGGTCGGCGGACAGGTCGCCCTGGGCTGTTACTGCAACCTGATTATTGCCTCCACATGCGAAGAAATTATTGAGGTAGGTATCTAATTCGCGGGCGATGCCAATAGCCCGCTGGGCATGTTTTGACATACCCAATGCTGTCTGCCCGTCCTGTGTTATATCGCGGAAGTGAAACACTCGATCCCATCCGTATTCCTTTTCATCGTTGTTTTTGCCGCGGATAAAGTATCGCGGGGCCTCGCCTCTTGTGTCTTTTCTTACCGCCCCTACCGCCACGGGATACACCGCGGCAATAGCGCCTGAGGTGCGCCGCTCTGTCAAGAAATACGCCTCGCCATGAAGTGCAAAGTTGGCAGCCAGTGACGCGCGGAAATCGTAGCCAGTCATCCAGTTATTTGGCCGCCGCATAAGCCTGGAAATCTCGTGGTTTTTTATCCTCTCGTGACTGGAGTTGTGCAGGTGTAGTGGCAGGCTGCCAAATACGCGCGATATGAGCGAAACACAGGCATACGCTGTGCCCACGCTCATAATATCGCTGCCGCCGTTACTAGCAATGGCACCTAACAGTGTGTTCCATTCTGTTTTGTCCACTGCCGATGCGTTAACCGATCTGCGCCACGTCGCCCCAGGCACTCCGGGAAGTGTCATTGTGGCGTTTCGTGCCGGGGGCAGTTGCACTAAGGCGTGGCCAGACATGGGCCTCCACGGTCCTTCTTGTTTACTTTCTGGCAAGCCCCACAATTGACCGGTTGTGAGATTAGCGGCAATAACGGCAAATAGTTATTGCACAGGTCTTTCCTGAATGGAACTATGCCTCATGGGATTTGTTCGCACACACACGGCAGCAAAGCTGCTCAACATACCAGAAAGAACCATTCGTCACTATTGCGCCACCGGACGGCTTCCAGCTTCCCGCATTGGAAGGCCCTGGCACATCCAGCGCGAGGCTATCCGCGCTCTGTCTGAGAGAGCCGGTAATGGCAGCGAGTGCAAACAGACATGAGGTTCGCGAACTCAAAGCACAAGTCTGGGAACTGCGCCACAGGCTTAACATGGTGCACTTGCTGCGCTAGTTTGCCGCACTGTTCGTGCTGGCAGAATGGTGACATTGAGAGTTTTGCCAGACGCACCTTTTGCCACCGGAGCGACGAACGGAGCCGCTTCGCTTCGCGCAGTGTCTCAGGCTCCAGGGTTCTCCCTCGCCGCTTGAGCTTGTGTAGAGACTTGGGAAGAGGAGGCATTTTAATTACTCATAAGCGCAGCCAATTCATCTACCGCCTCGACCGGCGGAAATTTTGTGCGCCCCGTAGGAGTAAGCCCGAAATGCGCCAACTGCTTAAAAAGGGTCGCGCGCGCCGTTTCAGCCGTTACCATCGCCGGATGTCGGCACAGTCCGCCGCGTCCGGTCACATACTTTTCCCCCGTTCCCATAACGCATTCCGCCTCCCTCCATTCCTGGTAATTTGCAGCCATAATCTCAAGCGCCGTATAGTCCACAGCGTCGATGATTCCGAGACGTGCGCACGCCTTAGCAGTGCGTCGCCAAAACTCCTTGCCATACTGGCCAATATGATCCGGTGCCTCGGCGTCTATTTCACCCGTAACCGGGCCGTCCGTCCTTGGCGGCGCGAGGCTTCCGCCGTTCTGTCCGGGTTTCCTGGTCCGTCCTAGTTTGTCTCGATCCATGCCGCAAGATATAATACATGGAACAAGCCGCGCAACGCTTTATGCGCAGGATGTTATTTCCGGCAAAATCCCTGCCGGGCCTCTTGTCCATGGCGCGTGTGTTAAGCACTTCATGGAACTCGAAATGCAGGGGACCGAAGGCTTTCCGTTTATTTGGGACGACGCGCCGCTGGTCAAGTTTGAAGCGTTCTGCGCTATTTTGCGGCAGTATAAAGGCGAATGGAAGAACAAGCCAATTGTGTTGATGGGCTGGCAGGCCTTCGCCATTGGCTCCATTCTGTGCTGGAAGAACAAGCACACCGGATTGCGCCGATTTAGCCAGGCCCTAATCATGATTCCGCGGAAGAATGGCAAGAGCGCTATCGCGTCCGCGCTCTCTCTTTGGTTTCTCATGATGGATCAGGAGCCCGGTTCCGAAGTATACGCGGTGGCAACAAAGAGAGACCAAGCTAAGCTAGTGTATGACGACGCTCTGCGCTTCCTTCCCATGCCGCTGCGGCGGAAGCACCTAAAGACAACCATAAGCCACACGATACACCATTCATCGGGCAGTAAAATGCAGCCCCTGCCCGCGGAGACAAAGAGCATGGATGGACTTAACGCACACGCTTTTGTATTAGACGAAGTGCACGCCATGCCAGACAGCGGACTGTGGGACGTAATGATGGATTCCACAGGAGCGCGGTCGCAACCGATAGGGCTTGCCATAACAACCGCTGGCAATACGACGCTTTCCAAGTCCGGGGATTCTATCGCCTACAGCCTTTACAAAACCGCGCGCGACCTGGCGAATGACAAAGGGCAACGCGGCTTTGTATTGGATCAGTTCTTCGGCTACGTCGCGGCACCCTCGAAGGAGGACGAAAGCCTATGGTTTGAGCCGCGCGTATGGGCCATATGCAACCCGTCGTTAGGGGGGGCGAAAAGACTAGACCGCATGGAAGAAATGGCAAAGGATGCAAAGGCACAACCCGCGCGATTAAATCAGTTCCTCAACAAGCAACTAAATATCTGGACTACCGGCGGTAATTCGTGGATTCCCGCCACGCTGTGGGAGGCTGCCAAGGTTGACGCTGCTGCACTCCGCCGCCAGTGCTCAGGGCGCGCTTGTTTCGGCGGGTTAGACCTCGCACTAACGACTGACCTTTCGGCTTTAGCTCTCTATTTCCCCCCCGACATTGACGGCGAGGGGCACACGCGAAAGGCAGTAATTCTTTTGTGGCTGTGGTGCGCGCGCGAGAGAGCCGAAATGCGCGCGGCCAAAGACCGCGTCCCTTATCTTGCGTGGGCGGACGCGGGGCATATAACCCTGACGAATGGTGCCGCTACTGACTTCACCCAAATAAGGAACGACATCGGCAGCCTGGCGCAGGATTACGCTATTCAGTGTATAGCTTACGACCGTCATCTCGCCTCTGAAACTGTGCAGCTTTTATCAGCCGACGGCGTGGAGATGCTTTCACACTCTCAAGGTATAGCGTCTATGTCCTCGCCGACAAAAGAGCTAGAGCGCCTCCTTTTGACGCGCGCCCTAACGCATGAAGGGAGCCCAGTCATGAGGTGGATGGTCGCTAACGCGGCGACAGTTGAAGACTCGACGGGTAATATGAAGGTTTCCAAAAGACACAGCACAGAAAGGGTTGACGGCATAATTGCCAGCGTCATGGCCCTGTCCGCAGCCATGACGCGGCCAGTTCTTTCCGGTGAAGTCTGCGGCTAATCCGCCGCGCGGATTAGGGGATGCGTCGCCGGGATGGGGCCACTACCCGGATTAGTGACCCCTAAAATCTGGCGCGCCCCGCGTGGCAGTAGGGAGCCGGTCTTGAGTGTCCGCATAAAATTCGTCAACCTCCCCTCCCGGCTCGCCGTCCGAGGTCATAGCTTCGTTCTTGCACTGCCCACAGGTTTTCACGAACGGTCCCGATGTTGCCACATGCCTTGAACATCAGGCATGATGCGTAGGGATGGTATTCGGCGGGCGCGACCAGCATTCCGCATTCCGCGCAAGGCGAGCAAGTTGCGGCAGCGGCAACCGGCGGGGCTTTCTTCTTTGCAGGAGTCTTTTTCTTCGATGACATTTTATTGTGGGGTTGAGGTTTCCGGCGTATCGCCCGCCGGTGGCTGCGCTTTGTCGATCTCCGTGACGAATCCGTCTTTTGGGTTCCACCACGACAGGCGGGCCTGCACTTTCGGCCCGCAGAATCGACAGTGGCCAGCGATACCCTTGTTTTTCTTCTGCGCGGTTATCCCTCCGCCCGTCATCGCGCCGCACTGGACGCATTGCCAAACGCGGACGCAAAGATGAGAAAAAGACGCTTCTCCCAATTCGTCGGGCGACGTAGTTTCCTCTGTCATGGTTGCTCGACCGGCACTGTTTCGGGATCGGGCGTGATGCAGCGCAGAGTGTTGCCGTTGATCTCGAAGTCGAGCGATTGCCCATCCTTCCCGAGCGGATGGATGTAGATCGTCACGACCTTGTTGGATCGTTGCTTG
Organism: Hydropsyche betteni; assembly: GCA_028571205.2. Taxonomy (NCBI): domain Eukaryota; kingdom Metazoa; phylum Arthropoda; class Insecta; order Trichoptera; family Hydropsychidae; genus Hydropsyche; species Hydropsyche betteni. The sequence goes on along the minus strand of JAOXNN020072058.1, from coordinate 4,878 downwards.
GATGTGACGAGCCGGAACTCGGTCTTCATCCCTTCGTTGCCCTCTTTGGTGAGGTAGTCTTGGAGTGTCATCATAGTCTGTGTCATGTTGCGGAGGCGACCGGCCCCCAACGGCGAACAAATCGGATGCAGCCAAGCAGGCAACGGCTCGTAGCTCATCTGTCATGCTTGCGGGCGTCCATCGCTCGCCGTCGCCTGATGTGGAGCGTAGCGGCCTGGGTCATCCCCAGCCGCTCCCGCGTGGCTTTGTATTCGGTGGCGGTCATGCTGCCTTTTTCAGTTCGCGGAGGGCTGCTGCCATTGCGGCGCGTTCTGTGTCGTAGTTTTTCATGAAGCGCACATCGCCTTCGATGTGGGTTCCTGTCATGCAAAGCACGATCACGCGGAAGGCTGTATCGCCGTAGCCGTCTTGGATTTGCTTCACTGTTGCCTTGTAGTTGCCGGATGTGATTTCGTTGCTCATGGTGAAGGATAGTAACCCGAGGTGACACTAATGCAAGTGCTAAATGTAACTTTTTGTGACTTTCTTTCGGGAGTCCAGGGGAACGGGGACGAGCAAGGCCACTGCTGGCAAGCCTTCGTGCAGCGGGATCTCAATAACCTCGAACCGCTGGCACGATGCCAGATCTGCCAGAGGGAATGACTGACGCCATGCAGTCATTTTACTTTGGTATTCCTCATATTCAGCCCATTCATCGGCGTTCTTCAGTTCCAGCAGCGGGCATTGAGGCTCTAGCTGTTTCAGGCCATTGAGGCGTTCACATTCGCGAATTGCCGCCTCTTCCGTTAGGCATACCATCACGAAATCCGGTTGTTCGTAGTCGGTCGTTCCAGCGACCAAGTAGGCCGTCGCTTCGCTCCGTGCCTGCGCTAAGGCGTTCGCCAAAGCGTCTTCCACGAGGCGACGGCACGGATCAGGCAGCCAATGCCCCAAATGATTAACGTCCACCCAAAGGATGCGGAGGGCATTCTCTAGCTTACGAGCGTGGTCCGCAGATACGACTTCGGGCGAGTAGTCGTCGGCAAACTCTGGGGCGGCATGGAAGGCTACTGCGTCGGTCAATGGCGAACAAGACGGTGCAGCCAATTCGGCTGGCGGTTGATTCGATTCTGTTTTCATAGATTTTTCTCGCCAGCCTCTTGGCTGAAGTCGAAGGTGAAGTCTCTTGGGTGCTTTTCGGTTTGCGAGGCAACCCAGTGTTTCGCGCCGTTTTCCGGCACAACGTCGCCAAGCCACTCTCCGTAAGGAGTGCGAGTGCGGAGGCGAACAAAGCGCGGCACTTCAACAGAAGGGGCCGCTGTGTTTTCGGTAGGTGTTTCCATAGATTTAGTCTTGAGTGTTGTCGGGGCCGCGCTCCCGCCCCTTCTGTGAGTGCGCTAAATCGTTCTGCTGCAATGGTGCGAGTTCGCGAAGGATGCGGGCCACCAATTTGCGTGCTGTCCCCGCCGCCATTTCGAGGTCATCGAAGGCGATGATGATTATGCCGTGCGCTTTTTCAGCCCCTGATCCGCAACCCATGCCTCAAAACCCTCGGAAGCCGTGGCCAGGAAATCAGGTGCAACCGTTGCACCTGATTTCCTGCCCTGCCCGCGTGCCCCCCTCGGTCGCGCATGAAGCCCATGCGCCCTGAGCAACCATAGGCCAGCCCTGATTACTCCCTCCTTAATCGCCCCGCCCGCCCCTGCCAGGCCCGCTGCGCAGGCCTCCAATGTGTAGGGTGCCAAGCTCATGCGGGCTCCTTCCTAGCCGGGACCACCAGGCCGTTGTCTGCCGCAAATTTATAATAGAGCGCCACAACAGCCTCGTCGTCACGCTTTCCGCTTAAGGTGGCCGAAACGTATCCCGGGCTGCGCTCAATGGCTTCGGAGAAGGCCTTCACATGAGGCCAGCGGGTGCCTGCCCCTTTTGGCTTGCCTCGATTGGCGCGGCGCGGCAGCGGTTTTGGAAGAATTAAAGCCATATTAAAACCCCTCCTGGTTGAGCCATGCCAGCAGCGTTGCTGCCCCCTTCGCCACCGTGGCAGGATACTCCCTGACACTTTTTACCCCGGTCGCAACATCCGTTAGGGCGAGGCCCTCCATAACTTTTCCCGCCTCCCTCCGCAGCAGGGGAATATAACGGTGCGCGTTGTCGGCGGTCACATCCTGTGCGGCGGCCTCAAAGCCAAAAGAAGCAAGGCCTATTGATATTACGTATAGATGAATGGGGGTCATTTGTTTTGACGGGTTATTTGTTCCGCGTATATTCACCGTATAACCCAACCGGGCAAGAATGCAAGATTTAATTTCACACACGGGCAAAAATTTTCACGACCGGCTAAGGTCGCTTGTGGACAGGGACGGGCGCGCGCTCGGCTCCATCGCGGCCTCGGCGCGCGTCACAGCCTCTCCCATTCTTCGGCGGGTTGGCTCACTCTCGGCGCTGTCTGCGCTGATGCGGTAGGCGGTTGGGCAGGCATTTTGGGGATGTCTGGCACCCCGAGGGCGACCAGCACTTCTTCGAGAGTTTTCGTGGCGATCTCTGCTTCCCATGCGTTCTGCCGTGCTTTGATCAGTTTCTGTATCCAGCGGGCATGTGCCGCTTTTACCGCATCAGGGCCACCGCCTACCAACGCGCTGCTGCGAACCGGCTTCTTCCCGAGGATGTATCTTTCTTTTTTGGTCATGGTCTTGGTTGCCGCCCCCCATGTGGCTGGATTTGATCGTTCGGCAGAGACGGAAGAGGCATCCAGCGTTTCAGCGATCCGCGTTTTTCGGTGTCCGTTTCGATCCATGAGTTCGTCGGGCCGTCTGCCATTGGTGAGGATTGGAGCGTGGCGATACACCATTGCTCGTCGTATTCGTCCCACAGGGCGAAGTTTGCCCATGGCCATCCGAAGTCTCCAAGGATCGCAGTTCCGTCTAGCGGGGCGGTTTCCGGTGGCAACCAGCCAGCCGAACAAGGCAGTGGTGCGCAACCTGCCTTCACTCGCTTCGTCGTCGTTTTCTTTGGTTTGGGCATCTGTTTTGGTTGGTTAGCTTCTCGTCGGCGGGTGGCACACTTTAGACGCTATGCGAACGGCTGGCGATTGATCGAGCGACCCCACTGCCGCCGCAGTCTTCACAGATTGGCGCAGCCCACCCGCACCCTCCGGCTCGGTGCGTTTGTGTCGGCATCGGCAGCGTTCCCTGCCCATCACATTTCGGGCAGATTGCCGATTCGGGGCCGTCGCATAGCAGGTCGCCGCAGCGAACTGCGTTCGCTGGCGGCTCGGAGTCAGGGTTATTCGGCATGGGATTAGTCGGGGCTGGTTTAGTCATGGGTTCGCGGTATCAGTTCTTAGGGCGTTTTCTTCTCCTCAAACGAGTGCGGCCACTTGGTCACGCTCTTTGCGCGTCTCATAGTATTCCGGCGCGCCCCATCATTCGGACGCGGAGGCAATAGATCGTTTTTCGGCGGACGGAAGAACGGCTAACAAGCGGCGGCTGGACAACAGCCGGGGCGTTCTCTGTTTTCGGAGTTTCAGTTTTCATAGATCGTTGGGCGTGTTGGGTGAGTCTTGCGACCCCGGCTGTGCCAGCGCACGGGCGTTCGCCTCAACAACTCGCGCCCAGTGGAGCGCCATAAAGTCGAGCAGGTGGTTTCCATCGTCGCCTATTGTTGGCCTTCCTGCCGCTTTCGCCACCCGCCGCTGCATGTTGATGCAGTCGTGGATCGTAGCGCGGAGGGTGATATGAGCGTCCAGATCGTTACCTTCCGGCCCGCAAGCGGGCCACGGCTCGCACCATTGGAGCAGCGTCTCATGCCGGGATTCCAGCAAGGCGAACAAGGCAGTGGACTCAACGCTGACCGCGTTGGAACCTCCCGTGTTATCAATGTCTTTTTTCGCGGTCATCGTGAGTCACTTTATCGTTCGTCCAAATCGGTAGCCCTTCGCGCAGACGGAATCGCAGACAGCGATCGCACTGAGTTCTGCGGCCCGGGCCTCCGAGCATTACTCAAAGGGTCGTGGGCCTATATTCCTCTGTCTCGCAGCAGACGTGAATGTTTCCGTCTCGCGTAAATCGCGACGAAATGCGCGCGTCGCGCAGATTCCATTCGTTAGGTGAAAGGTTGGTCGTGATTATGGTGTGTTTCCCAGTAAGCAGCCGGTGGTTCAGCAGCGCGGAGAGCATTGCTGTTGTCCATTCAGACGCGTATTCCGCTCCGGCGTCGTCTATTACCAGCACCCCCACCTCTTGGCTGCGGGCGAACCGGTAGGTCTCAGGCTGTTGAGCTTGTCGTCGCGTGCAATAATTCGCCCAATCCAGAAACATTGTGTCTCTACAGCGTGCGAGGATTTGCCTCGCGAGGAATGTCTTGCCCGTGCCGTTGCCTACCCCGGCCCGGCCCCAGAGAGTCAGCAGAAGCGGAGCATGGCGCATTTCCACGGCCCGCGCGAAAATTCCAGCGGCTGCGTGCATTGACTCAAGGACAGGATTTTTCCGGGTCTGAAATTCCGGGAAGGTCGGGAGATGTCGGGAGACGGAAGGCCGTGTCATTTCGGCTTCCGGCTGGCGGTGGAGTCGCGTTGCGAGTGACTGGAGCCTTTCGGCTATAGTTGTTGTCATGGTGTGTAATCCAGGTTGAGGGCGCATCGTTGTAACGTTCCTGGTGGAACCAGGTGGCGGGGTGCGGGGTAAATTCTGCGGGCTCGTTTTCGCGCGCCCTGGCGTATGCCGTCACGCGTTTCATAAGGTCTTCGGGCCATGTCTCTACCGTGTGACTTCCGGGAGGCTTGGCGAGCGCGCGCCGGATTTGGGCGATAGCCTTCGGCTTGCCTACTTTTCGCGGATAGGCCTCGTAAATTTTCACCGCCATCGCCTCGCGCGTATGTGTGTGTGCAGGTGGGGGCGGGAG
>JAOXNN020071870.1:0-28351 GCA_028571205.2 Hydropsyche betteni | reverse complement strand
GACTGCAGTTTGGCGATGTGCTACGCTCCCTTGTCGGTGAGCTGGTTGTTGTCTGAGTTACGAATGCAGATACAGATGTATAGTGTTGTTAAGGACTGCAGTTTGGCGATGTGCTACGCTCCCTTGTCGGTGAGCTGGTTGTTGTCTGAGTTACGAATGCAGATACAGATCTATAGTTTTTGTAGAGCAGGAAGGTCAACACTGAGTCTGTGAATGACTCCTGGCCAGTTGGAGCTCTACATATTCGCCAGATCGATCTAGTCGTCTTACTCTTCCTGTGCTTTCCTTATTTTTGCCTTGATTTCCGGTTCGATGGTTTCGCTGATCTTCTCAGGCATACTGGCTTCCAGTATCTTCTTGCACTTATCTAAGCCTTCTATCAGGCAGATCTCTAGCTGCTCCTTGAATCCTGCCACATTGTGTTGGGTCAGGTTTAAGTTGAGGAGGCTTTCTAACTTCTTGCCTGCTGTACGAGGGTCGGTCTACTTGACCCACGCGAGGTCGCACAGCTTGGTTGCTCCCTAAAGACCCTCGATCTTGATCTTGTAGACAATCTATAGCTGGCTGGCAGTGTCCTCCATTATCCTTACGAACTCCTTCTGAATATTGTTGACTTGGTTGGCCTTCGCTGCGTAGGTTGATTTAATTTCGGCCTCCACTTAGGCTGTCTTGTCCCTGTTCTTGGCGACTTTTTACCTTGCTACTTCCAATTCATGTGGAAGTGGGATCACTTTTGTATTGGGATGGGTGGTTGTGCGCTCATTGAGGCAGACAATGCAGGCCAGGCGCTTGTTCTTTTAATCGTCTTAGAAGACGATATTCAGGGGTTGTTGATGGTGCTTTGGTTTGTAGCACACGGGTACTTTTAGTTACTTTTACATACAACTAGGGAATTTATTTTTATGGGTAAAATTCAGAGGAGATAATATATAGACGAGAATATTAAAGGGTTTTGTTGAAGTTAACCTTTAATAACTCATCAATCTTATCCCACCTTTTTCGACTTAGTGAGTTAGTGTAGCCTATATTTTATTTTGAATGTCGATTTTCCTGACCAACTCTAGTCACCGAGTCAGAACGTAGCTTCGCTCTCCCAAGAAGAACTCGACCCAGTCTGACCATCGCTTGAACTGGAGCATTCTCCCCTCTATCTCAGCAAACAATTATGACTAACAGGCCCATACTCTCAATGCATCCAATACTCTTTAGCTAAGCAAAGTCCTATGCAGTCGAAACCGTTTTACTAACCACCATATTTAGTGCCGGAATAGCCAGGGGCATAGTCTTCGAATATCTGAAGAGCATTTTAAAGTTCATCCATTTGTAGGGCAGCCAAGACCTTCCAAGCATGCGCATCTGGCACTAGTCGCTAATAAGGTACTGGCTGTTCGACGCAGAAATCGGAGGTGTCGTTGCCATATCTCTAAAGAAGAATATTGGAAGCCTCATAGAGCATCAGGTTCCCGAAAGCCCCTTCACCAATAATATTCCACCCTCACAACCACTCGAATAAAAAGCCCACCGAACCCAAACGGTGTCGGCGTTGTAGCCACTCCAAATAGAACCCAAGGAATAAGGTTGAGCAGCAGGACACTAACAACTAAAATAGACCCATTAAATCTCTGTACTACAACAAGGAGGTAGCCTGTAGTAACCAACCTAATATGTTTTAAGATTTTAGAATTAGCCATGCCAGAGTGAAACAAATCATGGAGGACGCCAGGCTACTGCAAAAAGAGCGGTGACTAACCATGATATACTTCTCACTACTTGATGACCTTCACAAGTTCGTCGAAATACTCTTTCTGGGAGGTGGGTAACTATTTTAGAGACTCTTCGACTGCCCTGAAGAAGAATGAGTTATAGCTGACCTTGCGTATGAACTCCATTTAGCTGTACTTGAGGCTTCCTAAGGCAATCATCAGATATTTCATACTCCTCAGCTGCAGCTACTCGATGTTTGGTTGGAGACGGTGGATGATGTCCCTCACTAAATCAGCATCCTCAAATCGTGTTTTAGAGTAGTAGTAGAGGACTCGGATGAGCTGCTTAGGAAGGAGCTGCTGAGTATTGGGTTTTATTAGCAGGATGATTTCTTCAAGGAGTCTGTAGGTGTATGGAAGGTTGGTTTTGGCTACGATTTCGAACAGGCGTAAGAGGTGGGGTTCGCTGGTTCTCAGTAGCTTTCCGTTGAATTTGTTTATCATCTTGAACCACTCTTCCTTGTGTTTATAGTAAAATTCGAAGGGGATGCTTCGACAGTCTGCCAGATAAGCCATGGTTAGCAATATTTCAGAGAGAGACATCTGCTTGTGCTTCCTCTGTAGCTAAATCTTGATATCGTCTCCAAACTCGATATTGAGAACTCGGAGGTTTTTACACAGTCTCACCACCATAAGTTTGGACTTTAGGTCGAACAGTCGCAGCCTCTGTACGTACTTCTCCATGAAAACCCGCATCGCCTCCTTTACCACTTCACTCTCCTCCTCCCCCTCCTCATCTGTTGGGTTTTTAGAGTCTCTGAACAGCATTTCCGTTAGATTCTCCAGGACAAAGTAGTATACCTTAAACTCAATTGCCGCTGCCGGGTACTGCCTGAAATGGTTGGTCACCTGCTGACAAAATATCTATTTGGTGAACTGATCGCACATAGTCGTCATCTTGCAAAAGTACAACTCTCTCAACTTCTTGGATGTTGCTTCCGGTTGCCCGTTGGCCACTTCCAGCAACTTCGGTAAGTATAGAGTAGCGTTCTCTGGGGTACTTTTGTACAGATTGGCGAGTACAGTATGAAAGGCGATCGCTGTTGGTTCCTGGAAGTACCTACTGACCTCCTATTCAAAGTTATTATTGGAATATTCCCTAGCCAGCTGTTAAAGCGATTTTACGATGACTGGCTTGGATTTACTGCAAAATCTCCAGAGCAACTTGCTAATCATAATTAAAAATAGTGAAACCATACATCAGCCACTGTTGCGCTTGATTTAGCACACTACTGCTGAGAGTTGTTCGGGTCTAGCTCCCCCCTCCAGCATACTTATCAGGATTGAGAGACTATTACGGTCCACATTGCACTTGAGTAGAGTGCTTAACTAGTACAGGCTATCGAGGGTGAGTTTGGCGTCTTAACTTTCGATGCTGTAAGTATTGGTGGAGTTTAGGATGGTGTTTATGTGGTTCATGCGTTTGAATTTGAATATAATATTAGGTTGGGATTATGAAAAATAAGTTAATTGGGCCATCAGATGCACCAGAGTTGGCTTATCGACTAGCATTGAATTAATTGTCAATATTAAGGTTGGAAGCAGTCATTAAAACAATATTATGGGTAAAAACAAATACAATACTAGCCTCAGGAAGCCTTTTTAAGCGATTCCATCATACTGTAATGAAGGCGTCGACGCACCTGGTTCTTAGACTCCTCAAGCAACTTTCGCAGCTTGTTGTTCTGGGTTACACGCACCTGCATGTTCAAGAAGTTGTCCCCTGCTGAAAGCTATCTTACTCACTACGTACCCTCTTCTATTTGCTCCACTCCAGAAAGCTTCGTTTTTGCTAAAGCTTCCGAGCGTACTCCTCAGAGAACCTTTTGACGTTCGCTGGAGGACTTGGCGTTCCCTTCTACTCTGGGTTTTACAAATGCCGGGCTTAAACTCTGATAATAGGGAGGATAGGTTTAAGGGGTCCTCTCCTCATCTTGTTGGACCTGTTGTTCTGCGTAAAGATGTCATTACTCTGATGCTTTATATCTCTTCGAGCTTTCCCATAAATTCGTTGAGTACCTTGGTCTCCTTCTACTGCTGCTTCTCCCGTACAATATGCCTCCTATTTTCAGTCGGTAGGTATCTACCCTGGTTGGAGGTCCTCATACTCGACTGAAAGTATGATTTGTTGTCTACAGCTATGGGCGTCATGTAGTCGCTAGCCCTCCTCGTACTCACTCCGTCTGGCTAGCTACTCGACATCACTGATTTTCTGTGCATGCTTTGCAGATATTCATTATACTCCTTCTTCTTCTTATCGTTTTCCTTGTAAAAGCTGACCATCTCTTATTGATTCTTCTTAAACTCCACAAACGTTTTGGTTAGCTCTCCATTCACATGTTACTTGTGCCTACTGCGAACAGTCTCAAGCTTATCATTGTTCTGTTTGTGGAGGCTATGCTGTGAGGCTCTCAGTATTTAAAGGTTTTTTTCACTCCTCTCCTGTCGACTGAGGAGCTCTTTCTACAATTGCTGTCTCTTGCTCTACTGGCTTCGCTACAACTCGCTCCTACGCTCCTTATTGAGAATCAACTTGGAGTAGGATGTTTTAGCTGCATTTTCAGCCTCTAATCTAACAATCTGCCATACTTTTCAGCTCAGTTCGAAGTTTGTACTGCATGGAACGGGGCACCCCCTCGAACACACTCTTAGCAACTAGGTTACTCTCTGCGTACGGTCGGAAGTAAAGCTGTGTGCACAAATATCACTGAGATTTTCCAGAGTTTTGGCTCTGACATTCGTTCGCGACATAATAAAATTATTTCACAAAACTAACTACTATCAAAGAATGCTCAACACTCTCAGCTGTAGACACTGACCACTGAACCTCCAGTGCTGGGAATGTAGAAGGTTATCCTATAAATTATCTGGTTGTTCTGTTGGACTTATACTTTGTTTATTAGATAACGATTGCGACGGAGTTCAGGGTTACGAAGCTCAGCGTCAGATATGGCTTGAGAGAAAGATTGGAGGCCCCACACAGCCACCAAACTTACCTAATTAAACCTATCTTACGGTTTGGGGGAGAGGGTGAAAGTTTTGATATAGATAACTTAGATGTTTGATGGAAGCAGTTAGTAAGTAGCTGCCACCTCAGTATATGTTGAGTTATTATCGTAAAAGTAGGAGTAGTAGAGGGTATTAATATCCCAACCAACAGCCACCATCACCTTAAAAATATTAGTTTTGTTGTTCGGGTAGAAACCCAGCTTACCTGCCAAACTGCTCTTCACTTTATTATCGATTTCCTGTAGGTTGGCATCTAGGTACGATAGATCATCGGTTATTGGGTTAAACTTGAGAGGGATTGTTACAGGAAGTTAAGAGCTCAAAGACTTGATTTTTACAGTCGGAGAGTTTTTGAGTGATACCGAGCTATTAGCAACATAACTATTAGCTCCATCTGAATACTAAACCCGATAATTGACCATATCAGTCTGTAAATTCTGCGTACTATTCGATATAGCTGCCTCCCCCATCAATTACGCATAAATTGCCCGAATGAGTGCATCTGCCGTAAGAAACGACTGCCTTTCCTATCCAGCAGCCGTATATTTTGGAGCTATCTGCTCTAGATGGGTGATTTCAGTGGCGTTATTGATTTTTTGGGTGGCTGTCAACTTGTAGGTAACTCCTTTTGGAGATTTCAGAAGAATTCTGTAGGATTCGGTGGGTTTAGAACTCACTTCTGCAGATTCAATGACTGAGTCGTTGAGTGGGATCCCGTAGCGGCTACTCAATACCTCTCCAAGAGTTCCAATAGTACGTACACTACTAACATTGTCTACTGCAGTGTAAAGACCAAGTTATTCTGCTTAGTTCTGTAGAGAATAAAAGGGTGTAAACTTAGGAGGTACATAGATAGACACAGGAGGCTCCTGTACCTCTTAATTTTCATCTCCTAAATTGACAGCTTTGGTAGGTTTGAGGATAGCAGCGCCTTATCTCATAGCATGCACAGTACCATTGATAGTAGGCTGACTCTCAACATAGTGCATTCCTAGAGGAATAGCCGTGTAACAGACAGTTAGCAGCAAGAGGAGAGACAGGAGTATGGGGAGGGTAGGCTGCATGACGCTGATAGTTAATAGGAGTAGGTGTAATTAATAAATCAAAAACTAACTTAAGGAACCTCATAACCAGGTATATTCTAAGCACAATCATCTTCACAGATTTCTTTTGGAGTGCTTGAGTGGCATCTCCACCTCTTCGTTGAGGCTATCCTCATTCTAATCAATCATCCGCCATTAAAGGTCACCGTTGAAATCCGGTAGGAAGGATTTCGGTACGTGATGGAAGGCAAGAGAAGGACGGATCTCAGCCTACTTAAGGTGATCTGCTATCTTGTTGAGTATATTGTGCAGGTACTCTTTGGTATTGAGGTTTTACTTGCCTTGTTCTACATCAAAATGCACCCTATAGTTATCAGCTGCGTAATGCTAATAGTATTTGTCTTTCTCAGGTATTTTATCATCGATCTACTTCCCTAGCACTACCCCTGTCTCATAAGCCCAGCACCGAGATACATTCTCAATCGTGTAGCCACCACCACCCAGAAGCACCATCGGTACGTTAAACGACATCATATACTTCAAACATTCAGCATGGCCTTTGATTGACATGTTAAAGTGCCCCAGTTTGTCCTTTGCCAGCGAGTCGGCTCCACACTGCACCACTACAGCATCGGGACGATAAGACTCCATCACCATCGACATAACCTTTTTGAAGAGTTACAGATAGGTGATATCATCCATACCCTTTTTGAGGGGCACATTGACTGTGAAGAACTTACCAACACCCTCGCCAACCTCCTCGAGTGCTCCTGTCCCCGGAAAGAAGTCCTCATCATACTCATGGAAACTGACCGTCATAACTCTGTTGGTGTTGTAGAAGGCCTCCTACACTCCATCCCCATGATGCACATCGATGTCTAGGTAGAGCACCCTGCGATAATTTTTAAGAAGTTCCAAAATGCAAATTACGATGTCGTTGACATAACAGAACCCGCTAGCTTATATTTTTTTGGCATGATGGAAGCCACCCGCCCAGTGAATAGCGATGTCAGCAGCCCCCGAAATCACAATATCAGCAGCATCGATGCTTCCACCGACAGCCAGCTGGCAGTAGTTGTAAAGCCCCTCGAAACTGGGACAGTCATAGTTAGAGTTTACCTTGTACTGGGATTTAGGCTTCTGCTATTCCCTCACTGATCTTTTAGTGTCCTCCCCGAATAGCTTCACCACGTCTTCCTTCCTTCCCAACACATACTTTTCGAGGTAGCCAATGTAGCCGGGATCATGGAAGAGCTCTAGTTACTGTCTGGTAGCATATTTGGAGATGTAGTGGTCCATCTGCGAATAGAGGTCGTAATTCTGAATCAGGCTGTTTGCCATAGCTATTCTCATGGTCTTCATCGGGTGGTCCCTGCTCAAGGTGTAGTTGGTGATGTCCTCATTGTACACATAACCTACTTTCCTCATTTTATATTATATTATTATATACATTCCACATCTCACCCGCATATATGCTACACACTCTCAATTCAAAAACTTTTATTTGGGGAGGCTTTAACCAGTAAAAGCGGAGGAGGAATGGGGGGAGGGTGAAAGAATATTTAGGGGTGGGGCTGGAGAGAAGCATTTGGAAGATGGTGGTGTTTGGTTAAAATTCAGATTTTTGGAAGAATCGGGTGCCTAATTTGATATTGAAATTGGATGAGTATGATGGTTGGTTTAGTTTTATAATATCTATATTGGGGGATACATTGGGTTAAGTACAGAATAGAAGTGTTTTAACAACAAAAAAGCAAAATCTGTTAGTGATTCTTAAGTCTTCGTAGTTGTTTATAGCCAGTTATTCGCAATTTACATTTGCTAACATTCGTTCGTGGTGATTAATCTAGTAAACCCATGGACTCACCTTCTGACCTTTCAGTGCAATAGAATGGTTGTTCTTAATAGAATCATTATTATAAAGACAAGACATACTGTCTTTTATTGTATGAAAAACTTAAGAACTGATTAACTTGACTACGTAAAGTTCCAGCTATTATTCAGTGATAGTGGGATAGCCATCCTTCAGAATATAAATTGTACCCATATGGTTGGATGTTGTAGGTTCAGAGCAAGGAGCTACCTTAAGCTTTCGAATCTTGCGTGTTGCAGCCTAGATGGCAACCTTCATGTTATCTGGTATCATAGCTTTTGCATGAATCTATACTTAGCTTTATTAATCATTATGTGGTTTGATGTTTGCTCTACCGCCCCCCTTAGTTAATGTTGTTGCTGTTTATGCAAGCCCTATCCATCGCCAATCGGCAGTACAATCCCTTCGACCTAGGCCTATCATTTCTAATAGGATTTTATAAAAGTCATCACGTTCTGATCAATTTCGACTAAACAACAAACTCAAGAAAACACTCCTTCTCGCTTGCTCCACATAATTATGCATAAACTACATCAATAAATCCCTCATTTCTGATTTTTTTACTAAAGTTGTCCTTCCACCTTCGCCTATAGACCAGACGCAGCAATTTGGCACATTGTAACCCTAAAAAGCTAATTTATTTACTCTATGAGACATTTAATATAAGCTATAATACCAGAAAATAATAGCCAAGGGATCTTTAAATGTCAGGAGCCTCCTTCTCTACTCATAATCTTAATGTAATTGGAAGTTGTTCAGCCGAAGTTTAAACAGTACCTTCTGGAAGGTTTCGGAGATCAGGCTCTAGCTTCGCTAGGCGATCCTCTCGAATACCTGGTCGCTGTCACATCATCATGCCTTCTCAACGAAGTGCGCTACTACGAAAATGATGATGAACGGAGAAGTGTGTTGCTTGGCGCCCTACAACTCGTCTAGGAGAGGGAACCTGAGTTTGTGCTCCAACTTGCGGTCTACCTCAGGAGATAGCTGGGAGTCAGGACAACCTCGAACTTTATCCTTGCCTACGCTGCATGCTCACCCAAACTCAGAACCCACTTGCCCAAGTACTTCAACAAGGCCACCATCCTGCCATCAGACCTTATTGAAGTGTGCCAATTCACCCAAATCATCCACATGCTTTTGGAGGGAAAGACGATCGATCAGATCAGAACAGAAAACGAGGGAGACCTGTTCGATGTTAGGAGAAACATCTTCATGCCTAACCAGCTTAAGAAGGTTCTCATTCCCAAAATACTAGCCTTCAGTGAGTACCAACTCGGAAAGTATTGCTCAGAGGCTGGGAGGAAGCTGACCCTTGACAAGTACATCTCAGCTAGAAAGGGGTTAGAGAGCAGGAGATACAGAAAGAGGAAGGAGAAGGAGCAAAAGGCTAAAAAAGAGTCAGCCAAGCTAGAAGAGAAGAAGGAGCAGAGAGAGGAAGAGAGAGAAGAAGGGGAGGTGAAAAAGGTTCAAAGAGTGAAGAGGATAGGAAGAGGCAGGTTGGGTATGAGGAGACACACCAAAGCCAAAAAGCTTCTGGATCCAGCCCAGCTCAAGAAGAAAGCGATCGAGTATACTTTCCTCACCATGAAAGACCTCATTGGCCTTCTCCACATCAAACCTACACTCCTCACCAGCGCTATCCTCGGAACCAAGTACCCTGCCACCAAGGAGCTCTTCGAGAAGAGGTTCGGTCCTGAAGGTTTTGATGAGACCTTGGCTGGAAAGAGAATGAAGCTCGCAACCCCAGTAACTTGGGAGACGGAGCTGAGCGAAAAGGGCAACAAAGTAGAGGTTTGGAGCAAGCTGATCGAGGAGAACAAGGTTCCTTACCTCGCCACCCTGAGAAATCTTAGGAATATGGTTAAGTGCAACGTCTCTCAACCACTCATCAACAAGGTTGCCAACTTCATCCAAAACCCAGTGCAAGTCGAAAAGAACCGCACTACTCCCCTTCAATACTACTCGGCTATTGATGAGGTCGACAAACTTGCCAGAAAATCTAACAAACCCGTGATGGAAATCGAAGAGGAATACAATCCTGTAGGACTCTCAGAGTAAGAAAAGCCTGAAGTACTCTCAGAGGAAGCAAAGGCTAGCATTGAGACTCTCAAAACTGTTCTCGCCAATGCTCTCCAACTTTCAATGCAGAACGTGGAGGTTCTCAAAGGAGTTACTTACATATTCGTTGATGTTAGTGGATCAATGCAATGTCCTTTGAGTGGAGGAAAGTCTTATGGATCAGTCCGCCAGTGCTCTGAGATGTCAATCATCCTCGGACTGATGATCAAAGCCAAGTGCGAAAAGTGCTAGTACTTTATCTTTTCATCGCCAAGCCATTCCAAGTGCTACCTTCACATGAATCCTCACATCACTGGAGACCTCGTCAAGGATATATAAATAGTCAAAAACCTGGCAAGTACTCTCGGAGGAGGAACTGACTTCCCAACGGAGGTTGTAACTCGAGCTACTGCATCCAAAACTCACATCGACAACATGATCATTCTCAGCGATATGATGATCAGTCAAGACTTTGAGCAGGGAGATAGCTACATCGATGCAATCAGCAAATACACAAAGCTTATCAACCCTAGCCTCAAGGTGTTCTCAATCGACCTAAAGGGATACTCCAAGTCCAACGACATTAGGAGAGAGTTCAGCGAAAAGAACTTCATCCGAATCTACGGAGCCAATACTTCGATCCTCAAGTTCATTTCCGAGAAGGAAGGAGCACAAATTGAGAGGATCCGTACTTTCCACCTCACCGTCGAGTGATCGTTCGGGGTGGCCGGTGTTTTTTTTCATATTTTTTTTTCCCGAATAATTCGAGCTAACCTATAAATAATAATTTGATGAATGATAAATTAATAACACATAAATAGGAAGTCAGCCAGTTCAAAATTGTTATTCGCAGTTTAGGCGCTTTTTCCTCCTAATTACACGCTTCAACCACATGATTCTTCGAATGTGCCTCATTTTGAGGGGGCTTACATACACCATGCGCCATTATTGGCTTCCATTGCTGCTGGATTTCGCCTCTTCATGCTACTCTACTGCCTATTGCTTTATTTATTACTAAATTTCCATCATTCTTGTCTTTACTTATGGTTACTGTTCCTGCTCTTCTATACTGAAATAACGTCGCATAGCCCCTAGAGTAAGTGTTTTCTCCTTCAAAACCATCTACAACTATTAGGCAAATGTTTTCTTAGCAGGAGGTTTTTCGATTTGCTAAGGTTAAACAGATTTTGGGCTTGAGCATTTGGCTTTCTAAGGAACATTAGGTTCTGACTTTTGAACCTCAGCACTTTACTGATCTATTGTAGTGCTTTAGGGAGACTCTCGTTTCATCAACCCAATACTACTACTTAAGATGTTATTTGCATTCTCCACTGGTTTTCTTAGCTTATAAAACAGCAAATAACTGTTTTGCGACAACACAGAGTCCAGAGATGCACTCTTGACCGACTAGTCATTCATCTAAATTAACCATATCTTTACTATGAACCAGTTATTGCCAGAAGGGTGCCTGACGTAAGAGTAATAGTGACCGCTATTACACGAATGCCCCTGGTGAACTACAACTCCAAACAGATCGTACTGAGCAGGCATCGTTTTTTCGCAAAACTTCCCCAAATTCATGCTGGTTTCGTACTTAACGAACTTATTAATTTTGTTCATATTTTTAGTGAAAGTGAACCTCTTTAGCTGGATAGTAAGCACCTCGGGTAGTTTGTTGAGTAGGAACCTCTTACTAGCATCACACAGCTTCCGACAGTTTTCGCATTTATATTGGTTTCTTCCAGTTAACCAGTCGACTTTGAAAAACCGCTCCAAACTCTCCATTACAGATTTAGACTGAAGGCACTCCTAAATAAAATACTGTATTACCAGCAGAATATCGTAGGCGTCTTCTACAATCTCAGACTTCTTCTTGCACTATTTGCACTCGATGGACGATTTTATTTTAGCTCCAAATATTCTGAATATCTCTGATTTCTAGGTTAGAGCGCGTATTCTAGCCGGTTATTTCTCTGCAAATCCAATCTCGCAACGCTGCAGGCTATCAATCAGATACCGCAGAAACTCATGAGAATCTTATTGTCTACCCCTACGATACTGAGTAGTCACAGGATAAATACCTTTTTGAAAAATTTGTCAACGTTCCCTACGAAACTCTATGGGTTGCTGGGTCTTTTGGATGATTTACTCATCAGCCACAGTGCCTCCATCTAACAGAATGAGCACCATCTGTTGCTTTTACATTGTTTGCTGTGGATTTTTAATTAAAGCATTTTGGAGAACTAGGGAGCGTGCAGCAGACATTGTGTCACTGAGTTGAGGAAGCAAGTATTCCCTAGATTATACAGTCCTGTGCCGATTTATAACATAGGGTAGGAAATCAACAATCAAATTATAACTTTAGTCAAAGATAAATTATCATTAATCACCCCTTACAATATGAGCATACGCTAAATAAAGTAGGGAGAGTCAATGATAAGAGTGTAGGTAGTGGATGGAATAAATGGCGCTAATATTTTTTATTGGCTTCTGCTGTTAATAGTCAGTTAGACTCTAGTTCTATGAGCTAAACTTTGTATATTTGTAGGGTAATACCCCACGTATAATATATAAAATGCAATAAGGAGGTGTGAACTTCGGACAGTACGGTGCCCTCGCTGGAGCCTTTCTCCCCAACATGTACACCTCCCCTGAGTTAGCATCTCAACCCCAAAGATCCCAGACTACGACGGCATAGTCGGACGAATATTTAACCGCGACGTGCGAGCATATTTCGATATAACCAATGAGTTCGTCGCCAAAAAGATTAAGCAGGTTATATTCCCCTTCGTTCGCAACTAATAGCTGGAGGAAGTCAGAAAAGCTGAGCTTTACATCCCCATCGTTAGCTTGATGAGCTTTATTCTGTTCTCATCGTTTTCAGTGGGGTTCATCCAAAGGGAAGGAGCGTACCTTTCAGTCGTTAACATAGGTTCAACCCTAATATTGGAAGGAGGCTGATGTTCTGCCTTATAATGACACTGATAGAGATATGCGTAACCAAATTCGCTAGATTCGCTGTTTCCTCCCTCAGTATGGGACTACTAGATCTCACTGCATTCATCAGTTACAGATTTGTAGGACTGGCTCTCTTCACCATCGTGCTCACCCTATTCGAAATGTTCTCCATGAGATTCCTCGCATATGGATTTCTACTCTACTTTATACTAGCTGAGACCTACTTTTACGTACATTCCACTTAACGCAGTTCCTGGAGGTGAAGAACTACAAGATAGAACAGATAGTCAGTAGCAACAACTTCTCCAGTTTGATTATGGCTGCAGTACACTTGGGAGTGTCTGCTATACTCGTGCTGTTTATTTATGTCTTCTGATGTGCATTATTGAAGTATTGGGGGATAGAACAGGAGGGTATCGGATGGGAATGTAGCTTAATAGTGCATAAGAAATGATAAATATTAATTATGATTCAAAGAAGACTGACCAAATTGCTGGGGGTTACCTACCTCCCCTACCATCATTTCGCCCGTAGAAATCGTCCTAATCTTGACCAATAACCCAAAAAACATACCCTCTCGCATCTTCTCTCTAAAGACCCCATTAAAAGATAGCAATTAGCTACTACAGCTAAGCTTCTCAGTATTTATCGACGCAAGTAGCAGAACTACAGGAAGGTTCTCAACTAGAAGTAGGCTATTCCTCGAAGTAGCCGAATTTTCTTCTGGCTCGCTCTAGGTGTCATTTTGAATAGAATCTGGACCAGTTAGCGGGAGTCTGGTACCAGCTACGACATTAATAACGTGAAGTCAGTAGAGATAGTAACTACCTATGGACCTAAATTCAAAACACATAAGGCTGTAATGCATATGAAGAACGATACCATAAAGGTTATTTCGGTTGCTAATCCAAACGTGTTTCTGGAGAAATTCCAGGAGGAGCAACTGAAGGCTGGTTTGGGTAACCCACCCATACCTGTAACTTACAGCCCAAAGGCCAAAGACCGAGCTTATGTAAGTAATGTCTAAATCAGGATATAATAGATAATGCTCTAACCCTAGCATTACTAGCTGCTTTCGTATTTGTCTATAGAAGATTTTCCAAAAGCATCGATTTCGGCAGCATGCTCAAAAAGAAAACATTTAAAAGGGTGGTACCATAAAAGGATATCAGTGTGAAATTCGAGAATGTAGCTGGTATGGACCAGGCTAAGCTCTAAATAAAGTAGTTCGTAGAGTTTCTGAAGAATGACTCTAAATTCAAGTAGATGGGAGCTAAGTTGCCCCGAGGTGCCCTACTAACTGGGCCACCCGGTACAGGCAAAACTATGCTAGCTAAGGCTTGTGCAGGCTAGGCTAAGGTTCCCTTCTTCTATGTGTCAGGTTCAGAATTTATCTAAATGTTCGGAGGGTTGGGAGCAGCCAGAGTCAGGTAGCTCTTTAAATAGGCTAAACAGATAGCACCTGCAATTATATTTATCGATGAGATTGATACGATAGGTAGGAATAGGTCGGGATCTTCGAGTCAGTAGCACGACACAACTCTGAACCAACTATTGGTGGAAATGGATGGGTTTAAGACTGATAAGAGTGTAATAGTTCTGGCTGCTACCAATAGGAAGGATGTACTGGATACTGCTTTAACTCGACCGGGAAGATTTGATAGGATAATCTAGGTTGACCTTCCAGATATCACTGGAAGACAGGAAATATTCAAAGTGCACCTCAAACCCCTCAAGCTCAACCCATAGCAAAGTGTTGAGGAACTAGCCAAAAGACTTGCCACTCTTACTCCCGGTTTCAGTGGAGCAGATATTGCTAATTTGTGTAATTAGGCTGCTATACTGGCAGCTAGAAAACATAAGTAATTCGTAGAATCAGATGATTTTGAGATGGCTTCAGAGAGAGTGATGGCAGGTCTCCAGAAGAAGAATATGATGACTCCTTAGATAAAGAAAATAGTGTCTTACCATTAAGCTGGACATGCTGTGGTAGGTTGGTTCCTATAGGGAGGAGATCCTTTGGTCAAAGTCACTATCATTCCCAGATCAAAAGGATCGTTAGGATACGCCCAGTACCTTCCCAACTAATCCAACCTTAAAACTCGATAGTAGCTTCTCGATAAAGTAGCAATTATGTTAGGAGGAAGACTTTCAGAAGAGTTGTTCTTCGGTAAGGTAACTACTGGTGCTTCCGATGATCTCCAGAAGGTTTACAGGCTCACTAGAGCCATGGTATCTATGTTCGGAATGAGCCCAGTAATAGGCAACAGAGCTTTCAAAGATTAATAGATGATCCATCGATACTCCAACAAAACAGCCAAATAGATTGATGACTAGATGTTCAATATAGTGCGGGAGGCCTAAACCAAATGCAAGAATCTCCTGAAAGAGAAGAGCGAGCTGATTAGAAGGTACCATTTCCCTTATTTTAGCCTCGCCTAGAAACTGATATAGAAGTAGACGCTTACAGGTGACTAAATTCAGCAAATCCTGGGCTAAAGACCATTCAAATCGTAAAGCCATACCAAGTATATGGAGATGGTGCATAACTGATTTAATCGATATATTAATAATTATCAGGTCAGACATAACCGTTCGATAACAGTTCCTCGCAGGCATCACCCTACTCACCTCCCTTCATCGAAAATGATGGTCGACGGTCTTCATTTATATGCACAGTGTTAGCTTCCTTCCTGTCCTTTTCTTCCGATAACTACATCTATTCCTGTTAGTCGATTATAAGGGCTCTATCCCCAAATCCAGTTTAGTCTTACTCACAGAAGTAAGCCTGGAAGTTGAGGTGATCGAGATCAACACTAAACAGCGACATTTCAGTCACCAAAAACTAGATAATCTAGTCTTTTATTGAGTGCGCCTTAAGAACCTGCTAGAATTTGCTGCGCCTAATCGTACAGCCATCCTTATTCCTCAAGCTCTTCAACTCTGGATCCAATTCCTACCAGATTCTTCCCAAAATATTGCTAGCTTCAGCTTCAATTCTATCCTACTCCTATTCTGGTAGGAGAGTGAACGATTTAATTAGTTTTTAGAGCTTACAGGCGAATACTTTAGACGATATGCTAAGCTTTTCAGTCAGTTTGTTGGTGTTGAAGAGATAGTTTAGGCAGTACTCCAGGTAGATTTCGTCCAGGTAGAAGGGCTAGTTCTGGAGGAGGGCAGCCAACTACTCTATTGATATTACTGCAGGTAGAGATTTTAGGATTATGTCGTTCAGAAGGGTGTTCTTAAGGCAACGTTGGGCTTTCAATCTGTAGGTTAGTAGTTAGGTTAGATTCTGGAAGAGCTAGTCTGCTTATTCGGTGGGACGGCTCTTATCAGCTTTGTCTTACTATCTCTTGTACAGAATCTACTATTAGTTTTATTATTCCTAGTAGTCTTCCTAGTACTCATCGTAGTCAGTCTTCCCTTTATATGTCAGTCGCTTGGAAGGAGGAGCACTTATTATCTGATGTTGGCTCATCTATTCTGATTGGCTAGCACTTCCACAATTACCTTTCACTGGCTGTGGTGGGTTGGGAGGTGGAGGAGGCTGCGCATCTACCGGTCTCAGATTAAGTGCGGGAACTGGAACATGAATCTGAGTCACCTTACCCTCTTGTTTCTCCTTATTTTTCATAGTAAAAACTTCGGATGGGTTGACAGCATGCCCCTTCAACTCCTGCTTCACACTATTCCTCCCAACTGTCTCAGACTTCCTAAAATTCTGTTGTTCCACCAGATTGCTAGGTTTTTTAATTTCTGATGATCCCCCAAACTTTATGGTTTTCTTCACTGATGCCTTACTCACCTAGCTTCCTTTTCCCTTCTTATGCAGAGATATCATCGATTTAAGGTTGTTACTGTTACGCTATTACAGTGTTGCAATGTAGCTTTGGTAGGTCTATTGCCGACGCAGATGGTCCTGGATCTTCACTCTGGCTATCTTCAGATCTTTCAATAGTTTCTGTTCGCGTTCGGTACTCTTAGTCTCCATCTCTTGCAGGCACTCCTGTAAATATTTGATAGTCTATTCCTGGCGATGTTTGTACTAAAGGAGATCCTAGTTTTATTATACTCTGCATCTGAGTTGGTGAGCTAGCGAGGTAATTTGTGCCTGATGGTCGATCTCCTAGTGTCTCTGAACTAGTAGTTAATCGACTATAGCTTTTAGCCTTCCAGTTTCGTCGGTAAGTGCTGTATAACACTCTCCTTACCTTTCCGTTCGATCTAAAGCTAGTTGATTTTAGTGTATTTAATGGTCTTCTTGACCACCGCATTTTCTCGGGCAAGTTATTCCGTTTAGTCCTTGGCCTCCTTCAATAATTTCTTAAGGTTGATGATGATACTATTGTTCTATTTATCCCCTCCTCCCTGGAAGGTCTTGCTACTCAGCACTCCACTGCCGGACTCCGTCAGCTGAATATAATTGTTGAGTTTCATGTTCTCCTTCTCTATAAAGGCGAGTCTGGTCTTCAGCTTTATGTTCTCGTTCTGTAGCTGATGCAGCATCTCTAAATCAATTGGTTGGTACGTTTAAGGTTTATGGATTAGGAGTAAAGGTGCTATTGGTCATGGAGCATGAAATGGGGCATCAGTCGACCCGCAGATTGTCTCTTTGACACTGTTTTCGCCCCTTTGGTGAGAGGCTCGTAGTTGAAGTCTCGCGTTCTGAGAGAGCGGTCAGGGTTGGAAGTGGGGAACAGTTGAGCAGAGAGTGGTCTGATCATTTTCTGTAGAAATTAATTAATAGAATATTCTCTATCGCTAACTATGCGCCACGTCAGTACCCACTTCCTATTTTATTTACAATATCAGTGTTTCTGCTACCATCACTACTAACCCTCTAACCAAACAATAGTATTAGGCTAAAATCGGCCATCTAAAATATTTTGGTGACTACTCCCAGATTGTAGATTTCGCAAATCAACAGGATTCAAATTTTCCCGTAATACGCTGATATTATGTTATTTTATAACACAATTTTTATCATCACGCAATCGAACATGCTCGGCTTCATTGACTGCTAAGAGTACCTACCAGCTGAGGACCTCTCCCACAAATACCTCTACTTTGCCCCTGAAGAAGACTAAATCCCACAACAGTTCTACGTACCACCGCCTCCCCCGCAGCCTCTATCTTTGGTAGACCTCCATCGCACTGACTTCGAGGAAATGCTGAGAGACAGTGGCCTCCCTGACGATCAGAAGAAGGTTTATAGAGCCCATTTTATCAGGACCAAGCGAATCTATAAAAGATAGAAGGCGAAACTCCGGAATCAACACTGTGCTATTGAATTTAGCACTAAGTTCAATTCCATTGAAGGTTATGCTGACTAGCCCCTCTAGGAGAAGACTGAGGAACACTCAACGAAGACTGGCTCCGACATCCTTAACAAAGACGAAGACTACAAGCGTCGCAAGCGGATGTCAGCTCAAATATCTAGGGACCGAAAAAAGCTCCATACTCAATACCTTTAGAAATAAAACTAACTCCTAAAGAAGAGGAACATGGAGTTGGAGGACGAGAACCAAGCCCTGAAAACCAAAATGCAGGCGATCTGCCAACCAGGCACTAAATCACTCAAGAGCCTCTTGATCATGAGTTTAGTACTGCTGACTAGCCTAAAGCCCTTACAGAAGAACGAAGACTTACTGATTCCCTCAGCAGATTCCATGCAATCTCGTAAGAATAATCTGATTTAGGCGCTATCGATATTCTGAATGAGTACCAAAAGCAAGAGTTTGTGGTGAACATACCATAAATTATGCAGTTGAAGGAATGCTTCCGGGAAGAGGAACAGATGAAAGAAGTGAAGATTGAGTATCTAGCGTAACAGCAGATACCATTGATTGAGGAAAGTGCCTATGGCCGAGAAGTATCGGTAGGGCATGAGAAGCAGAGCAGGAGGAAGCAAAAGCCACGGGGATGCTTAAGAAAGAAGATTAAAATAGAGTGATTTAGATACAATAATTAAACGAGCTAGTTTGGAGATTAATAAATTTAAATTGGTTCAGAATTGTGTTTACTATCTTCTCAGCATACCTCTACTTCCCTTACTGTACTCTCCTATTTTTGCTTCCGATACCAATAGCATTATCTATCAAACATTACCCCAATCCCCAAAATAAAATGCTATCCCAATTCCAGTAAGGTTCTAGTGCGAAAATCATCATACTTTATGTTTGGTCGTCGTTACAAAATTGACTCTGTTCCTCCCAATTTTCTTCTCTGGCTGCTACCCAAAATACTCATTCATCTTTGCCTTCGTCGAATCCTCCACAATAACCCTCTGTTGTTTCCCCATGCTCTTCTTATTAGTCTCGCTAAACTAACCTATCGCTTACCTTCCATTATCTGACCGGTTTTCCGACCTCAGCCTTCTCTGCCTGATCCTTTCCTTGATAGAGTTTTACTGTTCTTTGAGGCCGTTTATGATGATGCCTTAGCACCCTTTGAGTACCTTTTCGGCCTCCACCATCTCCTGCTACTTCTGTCGCTAAGCCTGCTCTCGAGTGTAGATGAGCTGGATCTCGTGCGACCTCTACCTATCCTACCTATTCTGCGTTTTGAGCAGTTCTGGGCTCTTGAGTCCCCCATGTAGCTCCTGGACGACTGTTTTCTTCAGCATGAGACTCTGAAGCTTCCTACTGAAGTACTGGTAGCGATAATCCTCAAGCCCTTCAAGTGCTTCGACTCCGCACATGTACAACTGGATGAGGTGAGTAATATCATCTAGTTTGCTTTTACCAACAATAACCTTCTAGTCTTCAATGGCCATCTCCAACTCCAGCAGTTAGTAAGCGAACCCTCTATGTGCTTTCTCCAGTATCAGCTGCAGCATTTTAAGGTGTAAATAGTATAATATCAACTGCTTCTTCTATGAGATTAGGGTTTAAAGTTGTCAACTATTACCAGTAGAAGGTAAATAGTGCTGGGTAATTATGGCAACCTAATAAACTGTTTATTCCCATAGATTTATTGTTGCTGGTTTAGCCTAACTATTATATTATATTTTATATGGACGGAATTGGGATGGGTTTCGCAGGCCTGCTAAAAAAAAGATAGCAGAAATGGTGGCAAAACCGATAGAATTTCAGTTGTTCTGAATAAGTAACCAAAGATGGCCCACCAGATAACAAGTAACTCACCATTGAGTGCCTAATCCCTACAGATCGATGGTTCTATAAAGGCACGCTCGAAAAAAAACTGTTTAAAGAAGGCACAATGGTCTGGAAAGACGGCGGTATGCAGTACTCAGGCGGCTTTAAAGACGGAGAAATGCATGGGAAGGGTGAGCTTATAATCAGAGTAAGTGGCCAACTAATCGTTTATAACTGCTGGTTCAAAGAAGGAAAAGTTGAGACTTCGAGACCAGGCAGCCTTCTGCTCATCCTTAATCATGCTGACACCAAATAAGTACTGATTTAGGTAGTGAGTTATTAACAAAGTATTAGGGATATTTTAATGAAAAGAGGTAGTTCTCAGGGTATGGACAGCTAATCCAAAATATCAATCCCAAATTGACCTACAAGGGAGAGTTTAAGAATGGTCAGTTTGATGGGTACGGTAAGTTGGCCTCAAAAATGAAATAGAGAATGCAGCAGAGATTCCCATAAAGGGCTAGATAGTTTGGAGATGACGAACTAATTTCATAAGGGGAGTTCAAACAGGGAAAACTATACAGTGGGTTCTACAAGTATATGAGGTACGATTAAACTATTTCTGCATATATCGATGACGTCCAGTATCTCGAACCCAGTTAAACCCAAGCACCCAGTTAAACCCAAGCACCCAGTGAAACTCTCCCATCACAGATGAGTGCCCTAGAGTAAATTGAACAGTTAAGACCAATCAGTGCATTTGACGGGATTATCAGCAATTAATTCCAACTGACGAGCAGCTTGTCATTATAATCGACAATAGTCAGGCGTAACATCCCATGAGTTTAGTTGATAAAGTTAACATTCGAATGATTATACGATGCCTAATGGTGAATCAATTATAATAATTTGATTTAACACTCTTTTTAGAATTCTACAGAATGAACCAAACTCCATCCAACAAACCCAAATCGTCAAACCATACCATTCGTCCCCAAAATAGAAAAATTTCGCAAGGAGACACTATTAGGATGCCTACTATCTAATAGAGATAGACTACATACTCTCGAAATTCACATTAATAACCTGACGACTAATACGATGATAAACAATGTATAGTCCATTACGCTGAAACCAACCAGAAACTGAGCAGCATAGCTGAAGTAGATTAGTCTAATTGCAACACAGAATCTTACGTCAAAGAATAGGAATAAGTTTATGGGAAGTAATAAAGTTAGTCGATAGATCCATTTGTGGAGAAGTCTACAATCGTGTTCCACCCTCACGACTAATAGATCGACAACTTGAAGTAGTACTTTAACAAAATAAATGTGAAGAAGCCTGCAGATAATAAAGCTAACCCTTTCATTATTAAGGGTAGCTTCAAATGGAGTACCTTCTGCAAGACACTGCCGGAAAACAATAAGATACATGCTTAGGTTGATGGCACTGCAGAAAAGAAGACGCAAAACGAGTCAGAATTTCTCAATAAACTGGACTCCAGTCTTTAGCCTTCCGTTTAAGCAAAGTAAAAAGAGATCGCCCGTCTATAGGAGATTAACAAAGCCAACTAACACAAGCAATAGCAACGTCCTCCATAGATGGATATACTGAACTTACCCTAACCCTAACTAATCACTCCGGATCAGCTCTACGAATTCTTCTGCAGAGACCTCAACATTACCGATACAAAGAGATAATCAACCTAAACTTCATTGTTCAGGTACGGTATGGAAGTACCCATTGTGTTTGAGGATCTAAAGTCGAATCCTCGCCAATTTAAAGAATTTCTATTTTGGATGCTGAAGGAGAAGAAGTATTTTGGAGATCCTAGAGGCTCCAATGAAGAGGATAGCTATGTGTTTAATGGTCCCATGATTATTTTTCCAGAGAGGTTCGAGAAGGAGGAGGATGCCTGGTAATAGCTGAAGAATTAGTGCCAGAAGTACAATATAACCATTTACTGGGGTAAAGAAGTATGGCAGGTGTAGAGGAAACGTATGGGCAGAGGAAAATATTTCTATGACCTCGCCTATTGTTATGTACAGCCTGAAGAATAGTCGATTCAGCAGGTTTAGACTTAGCCTGAGTGTTAGCCTAACTCTCAGCCTGATCTTGAAGAGAAGCATAAAAAGGCTTTGAGCTCAAGCTGTTATGCTGAGTAATTCTTAAAGGTATTCGAGAGCCTACCCACCGAGATTAAAGGCAAAGCCTTCTCCCACCTATCAACCGGATTGTAGTAAATCAATATATAAACAGCAAATATGTGCATAGTTTAGAAGCTGTTTACTGGTATTGGTAGCTAGATTTCCTATCGTACTGAAACTCACATCAAAAAACGGTTCTTAATTCTGACTAATAGGGGGATTTCCCAGCAGCATGGTGCGCACTACACAGGTGGAACTTACAACTTTCCTGTGGAATAGAATTAAGTCGACTAGTAGGGTTCAGACTAGGAGCAGGAGAAACCCCAAGCGCCCTTAGAATGATGGTTATTTGGTTTAATTAGCTATAATATCTATTTATCACAGTAGACCCATCTGCTTTAGGAGAGGGGAGTTCTGGATGTGCTCTTTCATCATCTACTTCTCCTCGAAGCATACCAGCTGCCCATTCTAATACAGTACCAGCAGTCTGAATAGTCCCTTGTATCCATTGGAGCTACGAACAATATCGAACAGCAAGATGGGAGGTCGCGGAGAATCTCTGTACCTTTCCTCCTTGGTTTCATCCTCTTTGCAGCGGGCGAGGATACTATATTTGGATCGAAGTTTATAGGGCAGATATGGGAAGTTCTGTTTGAACCTCCAAAGCTCGAAGAAGTCCAGTCTATAGATGTTCCCCATAGATGTTGATAGCAGCTGAATTAAGTAATAATTACCACTATGCTCTGCCATTAAGAAAGGAACTGCATGTTGGTGAAAGTCTACCCTTCCACTTCACTCGTTATATCACTCTTAATGAATAGCTCTCCCATGAAAGTATAGATCAACAGTCTACTTGCAGAAGTCAGAAACACGAAATAGCCCATATCATGTATCCTTAGGTGGAGTATTCTCTATCCTAGGGTAAGGTTTAATTTGAAGAAACGTAAGTACTTGAGAATACTTAGGTAGTGCACTAGCACCAACTAGTCTTTATCGACACTAACCATAACATCAATATTCTAGTTGACACTCACCAAGTAGATATCCTATTGGTGACCGAACAACTTAGCAGGTTTTTATAGTACCTAATTTGTTACGTTAAGCTGCTGAACGAACAACTGGGTGCCGACAGCTCGAATAAGTACATCCTTGGAGGTTATCCAATAAATGTTGGAATCGAGTTTAAATGGTTTAGGCTTCTGTTTTTTGTTTATGTAGATATAGAGGTTGTGTTAGGATAGCGACAGCCAACTATACTCTCGACCATTTAAAAGCGAACACTAGTTCGATACAGTATCGAATACTTTGGCGTCTGCTTTAGATACGATACTGAAGTTAGTGCTTAGGAATGATATCTTCTTATCCGATACTAGTGCGACTCCTTGGGGATAGAGCTCAAACTTAACAGCTTTCTCCTGGTGATAGATAGTTCTGAAATGGTCGACCATCAGCCCCTGCCTAGCCTTCTTCTTAGGGTGCTATTTAACAAAGAGCTGTTCTGGTACCTGTCCAAACTAGCTGATACTCAGTTGAGCCATATTGAGATCTCCCTCATCTTCAATCTTGAAGATATCACTTTCATAGCAGAGCCTATGAAACAGGTTATCATACTTCTCTGCCTATTCGATGGGTGCCTTATACCCAAACACCAAGTCAATCCAGCTGGCAATCTGTTCAGTAACCACCGAACTCTCTAATGCCTCCCTCATTTTAAATACGAACTCTTATGGGGTTTTAGCCCATTATGGAAGCTTAGCGTTATTTACTTACTATTTATTCTGCTTCTTGCCTAGATCGATCTGATTGCGGTTTTTAAGGAACTCTCCCCAATAGTAGAATTAAGGTACTAATTATCGGACATCGCTAGTGTTGGTTGTTGCTGATTTGTATTGTTACTCGATACCGTAGAAGAGCCGGTCGGCATGGTCGATTTTCTGGCCTTGATGCTACCAGTGGAGAGTAGTGAATGGCTCCAATCTAATAAAAAAGTTGTAAATGAAGGTTGGATTAGAGTAGAACGATCCGTAAAGAAAATGGTTTATTTAGTCACATTAGGCAAGTCTAAGTTTGTAGCCCTCAAACCTAGTCTAGTTGAGCTTGCCAATAGGTAGCTACAGATTACGGAGGTTTTGTGGCGTTTTGTAAAATTACTTACTAATAACTCTGTTCTTAGAGGAGTAGTCTGCGATGGTCCAAGGGAATACTGGGTACTGCCCCAGATCGTTAAGTGTTCTTCCCGAGTATCTGTTGACTAACATCAAGTACTCAAAGTTATTGTACTCTCCATTTAACCATTTCTTGGTAAAGTCTCTCTTAACAAACTATTCCCTTCGATTTGTAATACAATCTACAATATGTTTAAGCTCTGAGATGAGTGTTTTGCGTTTGTCTTAGTAGAATATATTGAAAAAGTAGGGTTTCTTGTTGGTAAACAGTTAGATAGCTGTATGTCGTAGTATATATCGACGAGTGTAAAGGACTGTATTAGCTAGGGCGATTCTCTTTTCTTTTAGTTCATCTCTTCTGTGGAAGCTGCTCGTAGAAAACTGGTACTATCTCTATGGAGGGCGATCCGACTGTGGGAGGCTATTGAAATGCAAATACTTATCCTTAACCATTATCACCCCAAAGTACACTCCCTTCTGAGTTATGTATTCAGCATAATAGGCATTTTTACCCGTACTGAGCTTTTTTAAAGATTACTAAGCTACAGAAGAGGATTTAGTAGGGGAGTCTATCTTTTTGTCCAAACCAGAACTGGAACTAGCCAGCGTTGACGCATTAAGAGCGACTGAAGCAACGAATGACCGATCATTAAGTTTTTTCTAAGGTTCCGAGAAGATTGACGACGGCTGCTTTCTCCTGGGATACTGAGCCAGTTTGTACGCTTTTGCAGATTTAAGATTTAAGTGATAGAAGTTCATTCCTTCGTGCAGGTCAATCTGGTAAGTTTCTCCCTAGAGTTTGGAATCCCACAACCAGAATTTATTTCTAGCATTGAGTTGACTCCAAAACTCTTATGACTTTTAACTTATTCCATCCAGCTAGAGTAATGTATTCCTCAGCATATCCTCAACTTCCTCTATGTAGAGGATACTAGTTTTGTCTTCGCTGTATGGGGGAAGGGAGGTGGGAGCAGGCAAAACTGGAGGATCATATCTGAGTTATGGTGAATAATAGTTGGCTAGCTTTCTCACCAAGAGGATATCCTTCTTGGAGTATTGGATTATGGACTTAAGGAGCTATTAGAAACTCTTTCTGTTGGTTCTTATGAATTAGAATAGAGATTAAGGTGCTTATTTCTCTGATTTCGTTATGAACTATCTGAATACTTCATTCTACTCCAGTGTAGATTTGTTTTCATAAAAGGCATTGATTTTAAACGATAGTTTTGAGTTCATTTCGATGTAGGCTTTAATTAGTGATTCCTTGTCACTCGATTTATTAAGTGCTTCGTAAAAGGGCAGAAGAATCTATTGGCAAAGAGAGAATACTCCCAAGTTCGATCGAAAAGATTACTATTTGCAGTATTTCGCCATTAGTATTATTAATTATGAGGTTTAAACACCTAACTTTGTCTAAGTATCCGAAAGTTGAGATGATTAGGGGGATATACCGCTGGAACTCAGCTTCCTTTTTGTGCCTTCCATATAATCTTTGAGGAGAGTCCACAAGGCCTGAGCAAATATTAAATCTGGCATGAAATAATCGACAAGATTCTCTTCCTTCTGATATTTACTCAAGGTTCTGGGTCTGTTCACTATGTATTCAGATAATCTTTACAATTACTTAGCTTCTAGAGAGTTTTTGGTCATAAAATGGCCGAGAACTCCTCCTAGCATCCCATTAATCTATTTAGCTTACATAGTAAACTTTAATGATGGCTGACTATTTATCAGCTTATTGTCGTGTAAGAGATTTACAAGTGATTTAGGATCAGCAAACTCACACAGAAGGTGTAGTGTCTCAATATGTGAATTAGAAGGCAGAGTAAACTTATCAGTTGACCTCAGGTAGCTTCTCATAAAAGGTAGTCCCCTTTACGGTTTAGAAGATGAAAAACAGTAGATAAATAGGTTCTCCAGCAATACCTTAACGAACTGGGCCTATTACGGCTGGTGAACAGGTATGGTTGTAAGCAAATGGAAACCTTAATCAGAATTAATAAACAGGAAGAGATTTTCCTGATCCAAACTCATGATTTGGGATTAAAGTTGTTGTAAGTTGTGCATCTTCCCTACCTTCTTAAAGCATTCTCTAAGAGAAATAAGAGTCCTGGAGAACTTACCTGTAGAGTTGGGCATCTACCGAATTTTACACATTATCTGGATGTAACTGTCGATTCTCAACCCAAACTTTCTATTGCGTTAAGCCAGGCAGGTTAACAGCCATCCCAATACAGTGTCTTTTTAAGGTGTCAGGCTAATCATTTACAGGATAAAGTTTATTAGCTTTCTACAGCATACATCATCCTCAGTGCTCTTTAATAACCTACAGGTATACAACTGTACTATTTAGCTATTTGCTGTATCTGAGAGTAGCTTTTTGATAAGAGGGAGGCACATCATCTGTTTTGAAAGCAAGTCTAGAATATGGCTGAATATTGAAGGACAGGAAAACTTGAAGTTAGGATCTTGTGATATAAGTAGGTACAGCAGCAGTGTTTTGAAATCTCTCTGAGAATACATTCCCTCCTGCCGAACCAAACTACAGCATAATCCTACAATCTCTTTCTGGAGAGTCATAAGTTGCTACTGCTGAATCAAATTATTTGAAGGGTTAGCTGGATTATAAAGTAGAAGCAAATTAATAACAATGTGCTTAAGTGCATCCCTATCCTCCAAGCTCTTCTTAATAATAGGATCAACCAACCTTCTTTCTAGAACCTTAATAACAAACCGTTGTTAGTTGAACCCACAGATGGCCCATACATCGAACTTCAGCATAATTACTCTGATAATTTAGCACTCTAACATCTTGTAGCAGGTGCTGAGAGACTGCTAAGTTTTCTAGTTTTTGAGCCTACGCTAGAAGTAAAGAAGGAAATCGAAGATCTTCATAATAAACTTTACTGATTGAGCTGCCTGGGTGTTTTGAGTGAATATCAACCATAACAAATGAGCCAACCCCATCAGTGATTTTTACAACCAATCCAGAGCATTATAGAACTAATCGTACAGGCACAGCATCTTTAGTATTGAGAACAATCCGCTAA
This sequence comes from Hydropsyche betteni, assembly GCA_028571205.2. Classification (NCBI taxonomy): domain Eukaryota; kingdom Metazoa; phylum Arthropoda; class Insecta; order Trichoptera; family Hydropsychidae; genus Hydropsyche; species Hydropsyche betteni. Next base: position 1,182 of record JAOXNN020071870.1, on the reverse strand, counting down.
GTATTTATACAGTGTCTTGATGCGTCGGTATAATATTATTGAGGTATTCGATGAAGTAGAGGATGCTATCAAGATGCCCCAACTGCTCTATCACTTGCAGTAGGCTCGGCATAACAGACTCTACTACCGAGTTTAGAGTGTATTTAGGTTCCTTCTGGAACATCCTCTGGAAAAAGCCCTTATCAATCTACTTAAACTTAAATAGCTCGTCGCTTCTACTAATCCTCACAAGTATTTCGGTATCCATCTTCACTATCAGAAACTGCATACGACAATCACAATCTATCCAATCCTTGTAGATGCATTCAGCTTTGACTGCTTTGGAGAATACTACCAGACCTTTGAGGTGGCCCTTGAATGAGGGTTAGCTGCCATTGAACCCGAATACTATTTTGGAGAGCTCGACAGGTTCCACCACCGGAAATATCAGACTATTGATATAGATAGTAAACCGTTCATCTTCAACCAACGACACCGTAAAGAATAGTTACCTTGCACCCTACCAGTTAGTTCTTACTAACTCTCTTAGCAACCTTTTCTATCTGCCAATAACCTCCACATAGAGCTTCCTATCCTGTTTGGAACCTTCAGGAACGAGTAATATTTTAATAATACCCTTTTTATTGAAAAGAGACAGTACACTAGTTGGTTAGTTCAACTCTCTAACTTCAATAATTGTGGTGAGAGAGGCAGCCTTCTACGCAATAAAGTTCTCCAGCACTAACGATGACCCTGCAGCAAACTCTAGTGACTTATAAGCGTCTGGATACTTTTTAGAAAGATCTTTGAGGATACTGACATAATTCTTCAGTTTGAATATCTGCCTGGGAAGGTCAATTTAGTTAGGTCTCGGCATCTTCAAGTTCCTTAAAAGTAGTTTGACCTTCTTAACTGAAATGGATACTGTAGTCTGCTCCACCGTATATTTAAGACTTGCCTCGATAACCTTCTAACTAATCTAATTATTCAGATTCTCAAGAAACAGCTCCATCAACTCTTACTCGTTCTGATTAATACTTATTAGAGCCACCAAATAGTCATCTCTCAATCCACCCTCACCTTGAAACAGCTTTTTGATTAGAAAAGGCACCAACGACCTATACTTAATAGTCACCTGCCTATAATCCATGCTCTTCTCCTCAATGCACTTCCTTAGAGTACCCTTCGTAACAATATCCGAAA
>JAOXNN020070787.1:0-33826 GCA_028571205.2 Hydropsyche betteni | reverse complement strand
AGTCATCATTCGCTTTTTGTTAGAGAAAGCATTAACGGCCTGCACGAAGAAACAGGGTTGGGAGATCGAACAGTAGCTCCTTCTCCAATCAGCAAAGTTCGCGTAGAAAAGACCGACCGTAGTAGAAGAAGTGAGTCTTCGGTTAACGATTCTATAACCAAACCCAACAACAGGAGCTATCTGCAAGAGACTTTTACGGTGAAGATGGGCAAGGAGAATGTCAGCAATAACAAAATGCACTCAGCTAACAGAAGCACTAAGAAGCCATCTGCAAGGTTTGCTGCTGAGCGTTAGTGGATTTAAAACATGATATAGCAAAACCATGCCCTCAGCAAGGCACAGAGCACAGTGCCTATTCTAAAGAACAACCCTTACCCTATCCAGAAAAACACTATTTTAGCCAAACATCAACAGAGAACCGTTCCTGTTCGAAAGATCATAGAATAGCAGCCAATAGGCGGCGAACAGATATCAAATCTAAAGATGAATATGGCAGACCTAAAGAAGAACATGCTGTAAATTCACAAGAGAGTAGACTCACACAACCATTCAGAGCACGAGAAATAAATAAGCAAATTGAGACAGGGCAACCTGAAGATAAAGACTGATATACGAATAATCCGGTAGGAACACAACACTCTGTTACAGGACATCATACTAGCCAAGAGACAGATAGCTGAACAGAAGAAGGCCCAGTTGGAGATGGCAAAGTAAATCGAGAGGCCGAAGCTTACAGAGCTGGACAGAAATCCTGTTTACTCCGAAGGGTACTCATGCCATAATTCAGTGTATCGGAATGGGTGAAGGTGAGGTTGGATAAGCTTGCTGTATGATATGTTGACTCTAATTAACAAACAAACTAGTTTATTAAGATATTCACAGTTTTAAGTTATTGGCGATACTCTTCTTGAGTTAGACTTTGAATTATTCAATTCCTCTTTTTAAGTCGTACTGCTTTTTAAATGAGGCTAATCTTGAAGCTGCTTCCTTCCTGTCTATATTCCCGAATATTTCAGTAACATTTGTTGCAGAACTGAGTATTTAGGAAATTATTTTTCTAATCGCCACCTCCACCTTCTCCAGTTTGCTCTGCTAAAAGTGTTCTTACTCTGCTTCCTTCTAGATAGTTGGTTTCGCAGGCACTTTGGCATACTATCGGATGCTCAATATTACGTTTGGATTCGATCTTTGATGTATATCCAAAGTAAACTAGGTAGGCTCTAATTTATTGAATTTGCCTTTTACTATTTACTCGGTTACTGGACTACCCCTCTACTAATTCCATGCTATGCATTGTTGCAAACTTGTGTTAAGGGTAACCTCCACAAACCTTACATTGTTTTAGGCACAATATATTCTATAGGGCTTTCTTAGTGACTTCAGGAGGAAGTCATCTTACAACAGAACACAGTCACTTACAGAGAACAAGTTTGTAAGGCTGTCTTTCATAAGTACCCTGCTCTTTTTCCATGCTCCTGCATTAAAGTTGGGTGCTTTGCGAATGAGTTAGTTAGGAAACAGCAGTTTCGAAAGAGTGGTTGAGTGCTAAACGGGTTTGAGCTGAGCTAAGGTTTTACTTAAGACGTTTTGGAGAGCGGATTAATCTTTAAGATATAGCAGCCACTAGAGATCATCTGCACATACTACTAACAAAGGCTGTTGCCAGTATTTGAGAAGGTACTCAGAGAAGGTGGTTTTGCCGCTTCCAGGGCACCCACATACAATAATTAGTGTTTTGTCAGCCTCCATCTTAAATTATAGTAATATCTATTGTTTGTGCATGTAGGAAATAGGAAATATTAGACATAATCATTTATTACTTTTGAAATAAGACTTTAATTTTTAAAACCGGTCATTTGATTTCGGAGTTCTACAGGATTGCTCCCTAAACATCTCAGACGGAGCAGTACCCCTTAGCGTATTAGAGTTTTCCTTAGCTTTACTCTTCCTTAACCCCTCTATCCCCTTCCATACTAGCGCAGGAGCCACTATAGTCTCTCTCTGCCATATCAATCCCTCCTGTCCGCTAGCCGGTCGTTCATTCCCAGCATTGTTCTTAGTCTCGCTCCTTTTGATAATCTAATCTATATCCGTCTTAGCTTTATCACTGATTGAACCAGCCTTACTTTTTAACTCTGAGTTCCCTCCATACAACATCCCCATTCTCACTTTCTCCTGAGCTTTTATCATTGACTGTAGCTATCCGATCACTCTATCCTTCTCGGTGAGCTGCTCCCACAACCTATCGATATCCTCCTGTTCTTTTGTCAGCTTATTAATCTTTGAGATTAGCCTATTGTTCTACTACCGTAGTGTCTTGATGATGTCGGTTGCCTTGTTTATGGCGGTCTACTTTAGTTTGTTCTATTCTATTAGCCTTGAGATTAGATCTCGCTAGGTGGCCATTGTGTAGTCTCGGCTGGTTTAGAACATTTAATTATTTCATGCATGGTAGATTTACTCTAAACTGGGTCCAGTGCAAACGATTAGGTTGTGAGTAAGTAGTATTTTTAGGGACATACATATTTTTGGTAAAGGACTGTTATTTTTGTTCAAACAACACACAGCATATTCAAAATTAGTGGCTGGAATATACATTAATATGCTTGACAACCCTCAAATCAGCATGTCGAGATCTTTAAAATACCCCTCCTCAGCACGTTCAATTAAACAAGAGTCCCCAAACAGCTGTAGCATCTCAACAAGTGATAATTAATGTTCATTTAGTCGCAATTAATAGTTACAATACAAACATAAATTTTTATTAACCTTATGAGCAAAAAACCTAAGAAACCAGCAGATGATTCCGATTACCTCAACTTCATAAAGAAGAACCATCTGAAACTTCTTGCCGACAACGGTCACCACCGCTCCAACTCCAAAGACGAGTAACCCGCCCTTTAGCCCAAGAAATCCATAGTTGTTAATCTGGTCGATAATAAAACACTCACTATTGAGGTTGATGAACCAACTAAGGGCGAGTAAGTGTTCCCCACCAATTTCAATGGGAATAACTTCAGTAATTACCGATCACAGACCAGTAAGAAGTAGGTGATGTAGGGCGCTTACATTAGGCACGACTATCCAATGAGGATATAGAGAGCATAATAGAGAGCAAACGACAGAGTGTAATGCGGATAGTCTATGAGAGTGTACAGATATCCATAGCCAGCAAAAAGAGACATTACAATGATCATCCACCTGCAGTAAAAGGACAACGTAAGAGTTTGGTAAAGTTGATTGATCTTGAGAATGTAGTCAATCAACAGAAATACACTTCGTTGAAGTTGCCAGAGATTAGGAGGGATTCTACCAAGAATAGTGAGTGCGAGAAGCAGTAAAAGAATGAGAAAGTGGATAAGCAGGAAAGAGAGAAGGAGAAAGACAAGTAGAAAGGGTAGAAGGGAGAATAACATGCAACTGGGCAGGTATGCTATAATGACTACATACGACAGAACTATCTAGATACAAAGATGCCTGAATCCGTTGAGAGGAAATCATCCCAGGATATGCCACTCACAACTAAAAGAAAACGAATATCCTATCCGATGAGTAAACGCTACGAATAGAACCAGAAACTCATCCAAACATTCTATGAATATGAGAGACTACTCCAAATGAAGTAACTGAGGATACAGCAATAGAGACAGAGAAGAGACGTAGGGGAACTGGAAAAGGCACCTAGCATACCGGCTAGAAGGGATTTCACTTCGATTGTGAGGAAAGAGGATGAGGAGAGGCTGTTATTCCCCAGCAACTCGTTTAACGCGAATTCATCGGAGGAGAGCTCCCCTCCGAAACGATTGAACCCACACACTATGCAAATTAGGCAAGCAAGGTAACCTGAAGAAGAAGAGTACGAGTCTAACCTAGTAAAAACAACTACTATGCGAGTGCCAATCAAACCCAAAGTCGTAATACCAAAATAACGCTAAATGACCATCTACGAGCATAGGATTAGCACTTACAGAGATTTCTTATTTAAGGTCAATTTCGCTCATGGACGATTCGACTCACTCGCTCTTAAATAGGAACCAGGATATGTAAGTATTAGTTGACACAGATAAAACCTTAGAGTAAATTCAGAGCCTTCGTAGGTAAGGGCAATAACAACCTTCTCATCAAGAGTCTATTAAAGAGGAGATATTGGTGGGCAGTAGAGGAAGACCACAAAAACTGTCAGTTTATGTGGACACAACTAAAGGTTAATTCATTTTTCGACAGATAAAAACCAACCTAGGTATGTTACGCTATCGAACAAACCGGTGAATAGTACCTCCCTCATTCAACTGCCAGAATAAATAGAAGCCAAACCACAAATGCACTAAAAGGTAAGAAACAGCCTGATTTGCCTGTAGGTTGTGCCAAGATTATGGTACCCCGGGACCAAAAGATAATAGGTTAACTCGATAAACTTGATATCGATCCCTAAAAGCTGGAAGACTATAATCTTAGGGTGAAGTACCTAGATAAGAAACTGCTACCTGTGGATACACCCTGGAACTTCGTAGTTCACAACCATTTAGAATGCAACTATTTTATAGGGAATAAGAAAGCCATGTTCTATAATCTCCGTCAATACTATACTCTAACCAAAAAGGATGTATTTCACTATCTACCACTCACATTCCATATTAAGAAGGGAATGGATGATAAGTAGTATAAGACATTTGTCAAGTATTTCAAGAAGAGGCAGCAGATTGTCAAAAAGGAGGAGGAATAGGAAGAGAATGGATTGAGAAAGAAGAGAAGGTCGAGGAATATATGGATAGTAAAGCCAGGGGAGGTAACCAACCGAGGGAATGGAATTACTGTTATCGATGAGATTTATGAACTCAACTCGATTCTTAAGGATAAATCAAAGCATCCCAATGGTAGTGACAAAACTTATATTGTGCAAGCGTATCTAGATAGGCCTCTACTTTACAACAGAAGGAAATTTGATCTGAGGCACTATATGCTAATAACAACGTTGTATGGAAAGATGAGAGCGTATTGGTATGCTGAAGGCTACGTAAGGACATCTTCCCACTAATTCACTCTGGAGGATCTAACCAACCCAATAATTCACCTTACCAACGATGCCATCCAAAAGTATGGCTGCAACTATGGGAAATATTAATAGGGCAACAAACTCTCATACTCTGAGCTTCAAAGGTATTTCGACCAGCATTACCCAGACAAAAAGATCAGCTTCTACGATACTATCTACCCTAAAATGAGAGAAGTTGCTAGGGATTCTGTAAGGTCGTCTTACCTTAGATTAGATCCGAGGAGACTCCAACACAACTTTGAGATATTTGGGCTGGATTTTATGATCGACCAAGACTTTAAAGTTTGGCTTATTGAAATAAACACCAACCCCTGCCTTGAAATTAGTTCTGGGCTGTTAGGCAGGATTATTCCGAATATGGTTTAGCACTCATTCAGGCTCTCCCTAGATGTCCTCTTCCCTCCGTCCGCCCACTACCCCAACACCCAAAAACACCTTGCCCCTGACAACTGCCTGGACAACCTGAAATTCTAACTAATCTTCGACGAATAGGTGGATGGTTTCGAGCTGAAGCAACTATTCAAGGACAGCGGTGCCCTAGACTGTGGGTAGATATAGGATGACGATGAGGTATACGACAATTAAGGCAAATAATTCGACTAGGACATATTATGATGCTAGTGTACTCTAAAACTACACAACTATCACTTAAAATTTAAATTATCTGTAAACGTTTCTTTAGTTAATTAGGGCTTGAACTATGACTACCGCCGATGGAGGTAGTTTTTGAGGGTGTGCTTCCTAATTTAGAATCTATCTCGTGTTTTGGAGTAGAAAGTGGCTGCAAATTGATGGGCATTCCTATCGCTATGAAGTCTCTCAGTGTTTGCGAGTAGACGATCATACTGAAACTTTACTTCAGTATTATTGATGATTTTCTAGGTACTGCGTTAGTGAGTGAGGATACCCTCCAACATATCAAATGATTTGTCTTTCTAGAGAGTTTTACTCAACAATTATTTGCGCTTAAGCACCGATTTCTTTATCTTCTTTTTGAGAGAGAGACTGACACGTTCTCTCGATTCTTCCCTTAACGGTAAGGTGTATGAGGTGATGTTAGGAGTATAAATTTTGAGGTTCTGAGTTGAGTTCACTTATTTTTAGGAGCGTTTTGTTTTTTAAATTTACAGGCCGAGGGGAGGCGGCAAGAACTTACCCGTTCTTCTCTTGAGTTATCTCAACCCTCTAGATGAGATTACTTCAAGTGTTCGTTTAGCCCTCTAATTAGATAGAACATTCTAGGGAGAATATGCAGCGGGATCCTTAACATAAGAGCTCTTCGAAGGAGAAGATGACCTTCTATTAGTTATTCTGCCTATCACCGTAACCAATTTAGTGGATACAACTTAATTAAGAATGTCCATTTCAGCATCTGAAGTTAATTAGTCTTTGGGTGGCGATCTCTTAGTTTCCTTCATCCTAAACAGATTTTTCCTCTAAACTAAAGCTGAATCCGGTTTCTTATTAGTTACCATAAGCAGAGGTTTAGTCTATTTAGCAGTAACCAACTCACACATTTTAACATACCTACTAGGCTACGGTTGATCCTTCTAATCAGCACTATCAGAGTCAGCCTCCGCATCCTCCGCCTCCTTTGATATCATGTCATCCTGTCTAATCTGTTCAATAATCTGAACAAAATGGGCAGTTTCAGACTGTTTCTGTTCCTCTGTAAATAGAACCCTAGTTCTTCCACTCTATTTTTAGGGGCTTATCGACCTTTTAGGGGGAGACTGTAGCTTTCTCCTCACCCTATGCAGTTTCCTTTCGGCTATAAACTACTCGTACTCTACTAGATGTTCAAAGTATTAGTTTAGGGATTCACCCAATTTAGTTCCAGTTTATAGCCATAATACTCTAGTATATTACAGTGTTTTTAAGAGGTTGGTATCATGGTACATTCCTATTGAGCTCTCAACAGTATAAGCGTAAGGTACCATCAATTCCTCAAACATAACAGCCCTTCCTGTAGATTTCTTCTCCTAGGCTATCCGGAATATACAGCTGTAGTACCTAAATAATGCAGTTGTAAGTGATATCATTTTGGGTAGGATCTTGCATTTGAAGTACTAAGGCCTAGTAATTGTGTATTAGGGGCCATAAAAGAAAGTATTCTTCTTTTGGGAGTGCCCATGGAAGTCCATGTACATGTGTATCTGAAGCCCCCGAACTTTTATTTGAGTGGCCAGATGCTTAATAAGATAGATTTCAGGATACAGCTATTTGTTAGGGTTAAGGTACTCCCTATTAAGGTCCTTACCCATCGTGCCTGTACGACTATTACCCGTAATAACACCATCTGGGTTCAACATTGGAACTACAATTATAAAGCACCTGAATAGAGCAAATTGTACCTACGACATATCTCAACTGCTTCTGCCGTACACAGAAACCTCAATAACCCCATTAGTACGATAGACCCATTCGATTCTCCCGGGTGCACCCTCCCAGTGAGTATTAAACATTTCTTACCTACATCACTATACCTACTGTCAGTTATCTTCAGAATCGGCATAGGAACTCCCATCTGTGACCTATAACTCATATTCACCGCAACCAAGCGTTTATTACTATTAGAAATATCCTCCACATCCTTCAAAAGTTGGCTGTAAGGATAGGGTACACAATACGCAATATAAACTGTATCGTCAGGTTAAGTGAATTCCACCGTAAACGATAACCTCCAAAACTTCCTAACCTTACACCTTTCATACACAAACCTATACCTCCATCTCTTCTCCTAAAATTTGACTTCAGTTCCATTTTGTTGCCAGCTCTCCCCACCTAATAGATTCCTCTTACTGGAGAACATGTATGGTCTCATCCCCTGCATATCCTTTGTCTTACATTTTGGTAGAGAGTGTTGGCTTTACTCAAGTTACAAATATGTAGTCTCACTTTACCCTTAATTGAGTTGCTTACGGAAAAGTAAAACCATTGGGTATGTCCCCGGCTATTCGAGTCTATCCTTGTAAATAGGTCATACTAGTCAGTACGTACTTTCACTGCACAATCCAGATTGGCTGATTCGAATGCGCCGTCAAATGTGATATTGGCTGATTAGAGTGTAGGGTTCATTCCTTCGAATGCACGGTAATATACTGCATTACGATTATGCTGGTCTCGCTGGAGGACATCCTTTATTATGGGAGGCTTACTGCGAAACTAGAGTATTTAGACACTTGAGAAAAATCGAACGGATAACGAGGAAATGGTGATTTCTGGTACTGAGTGAAGTGAGCAGATGGCTAGCCAGGTCCTGAGTATCGTTTGTGGAGTGCGATGCTGTTACTCCAACGAGGACCCAAATACACTATCCTTTGCTAATAATGACTATTTAGTTTGGTGAGTTATTTGGTGAGCACCTCCAGGGGGTCGTACTCAAATGATAGGGGCACCGACATTATGCGCTGAGGCTATCTGCATCCATATCGCCAGTACTCAGGGAGGAGGCTGTCCAGGGATATATTTTACTAACTCGCCATTTAGATAAAATTAAGAACACTTATGATGGAACTTAATTATATGCGTTACTTACCTCCCTATATTTAAACGGTATTAACTAACTAACTGTTCAATTATTTTTGATAGATTTAGGAAGAGTCCTGGTCTTAATTGTTAGCGTAATGATAATAGAATAATAAATGAGTTGGCATGTTTTATGGTTTATTCATAAGCGTCCTCTGCTGGTTGATCGAGAGGGTTCTCTCGATTTGGCTCTTACCAGCCCATCCACGAACTCTGTCTTGGTAATATGGTCTTTGCCCTTTCCCAGCTGCCTCACTATCGACTTTGCCTCCTTCTCTGTAATATGATTCCCAAGTTCATCTGCATTCTTCATAAGATTAGGGAAGTTAATTGTATTGTCCCTGCTGAAAGAGTCGAACGCCTTCCCAATGTCCTCCTTAGCAATCTTTCCTCTCTCATAACGCACATCCTGCGAGAAGAAGTCAATTAGAGTGGCCTTAGGAATCAATCCTTCTGAATTGCAAAGCCTCTTCAGAACTCTTTCTGCATCGCCAGTTACTTTGTAGAATCCGAACACCTTGAGCAGAGTAATTAGAGTGGTTTTCTTGATGAAGCCTCTGGAGTCTGCCAGGGACTCAACATAGTTAGTGACTGTAGAGAGATCTTTGGAAGCTGGTTTCGACCAGAGTCCTTTGGGTCTTCTGAGATAATGGGTAGGTGTTACTCTCTGGATTTGCCTTTGGCTCTCTGGTTGGTGCGGGAGTAGCCGAGACCGGAACCTAAATCTGCTTAGGATATATACATTTTAATTATATCTAATAAACTGTGAATGGATACTCTGTACTCACTATGGAATAACCATTTATGAGTAGGAGATGAAACAAGATAAAGGGATTTGATTTTCAACTAACATTTTGAAGACAAATATGCTAACTTGATAGAGGAGCTTTGTATTCAAAATATTATTGTGGGCATCGATTGTGCAGTTCTAATATGTAATTTATAATTTCAAATTTGAATGCTTCACGAACTTTTATTCGCTCTAATTGGTAAACCTGGCAACCTCATTCGGCTTACAGAGACAGGTCTCCAGATGGCTTCAGGAACTAACTTACTCACCTAACCATAGAGAATGCTTATCAATGGAATGTGTGTGGCTGGCACCTACTTCCGAGCTATCTAAGCTTTTATTGATGCTACTGCAGCCAACTGGGCTCTCCCTGCCAAATCCCTCACTTCCAACCCTCAAGACCTGTAATAGCCTGACGGTGCTCGCAGTGCATATCGGCGGTCTCTTTGCTATGGACTGAACGAGGTTATGGATAACTATAAATCACTGATACTGACGATAGAGCAAGAGTATTTAGAGAATCACATGTTTACTTATGCAAATTTGCAGGCGAGTTTGAGCAAATATATGGTACTGCTGCCTGATTTAACCGCTCTAATCAATAAAGTGGAGCAATAGGGGCTGAGGGGTGGCCCACTGCTGGAGACACTCTACAGCAGACTGCAAGCCAGTAATATGTGGGTGACTGAAGCATACTAAATTCTATTTAACTAGTGTTATAGGGTATTATTCAACCAATTGTGTTGCTGGATGCTGTATGGTAAGTTGGTAGACGCCCATCACTAGTTCTTCGTGCACAGGATAGAAGCAGCTGGGTCTAGAGAGCTCTAAAAAGACTAAGATAACAACTTTACTCTTGAATTATCGATGTTACCAGTCACCCTAATATCAAAACAGACCGCATAGAAGGTGCTATTTATCGGAAAAGGTATTAGGATATTGCGGCAAATTCGCAGGTAGCAATCTCTCCTACCTCCCTAAAAACTAGTGATGTAACTCAAACAAATATAAAAATACGACCAAGTTAAGCTCTAAACCATAATAGAAAGTATACGGTATGAGGTAGCCCAACAACTAATGTAACTAATAATGAAAAAATAGAATTTATTGGGGTAGCTCTAGAGACTCAAATCTTACTACTTTATGGCTAGAGGATAGTTCTTCCATATATTCCTGGAATAGGCTAGGGAGACACTGTCAATGCCACATAACAAGAAATCTGAACAGATGCTCAACGTCCAATGTCTGCAGAACACTATGATGCGCTTAAATTAATAACCAGGTCCCAAATTAACGTTTGAGCTCAAACAGAATGGCTTTGAGTTTAAGGACTTCGGGAGTCTGACAAATCTCAATCTGTTGGGTTCGGTCAGCCTCAAACCAAACAACTTTTTGAGGTTCCAACCAACAAAGTCTTGGGGTGGATCACTGTGGCATACAATGAAACAGCATTTGGAGGCAGGGTTTACTATTAAATTCTCGTTTAGGTTTAAGAAGTTGCAGGGGAGAGCACTTAACATCACCCAATCCAGTTAGAAAGGTGATCCAACACTCAGTTCTTCAATGATATTCGTAATGCAGAACTGCAGCGAGATATCCACTTGGCGAAAAGACGTCCCCATGAGTCTACGAGACTTGCGTGAGTATTTGTGTGTAAAGGTAACCCTCGCCGAAAGTTCAAAACGTTAGTAGAGTGTATCTCTCATATCAATCTGTTACTTCGACTCCCGAAAACTGAAGAGTGAGGAGTGCCTGAAGTAGTATCAGCTAAAAGCCAACAACTTTGCTCATGAGGACTACAACCAACTCAAGATAACATATAAAGGCGACATGCTGAAAGTGATAGTGAATGATGATGGCGTAGACCAGATGGAGATAGCAATAAAAGTAGGAAAGCAGCTCAATCTGGACATGGGCAGAGGGTATATGGGGTTCCTACAGTTCTCGGCTGGATCGAATTATGCAGTGGATTTCCTCAATTGGCATATGCTAGGCAACAATCTGTACAATAGTGCAGAATATTGGGGAGACCTCACTCTCAGTTACGAGATCAGAGAGCCTCTCAAGCTTATTCTTTCCAATCAGCTGCTAGAGAAATATAAGCAAGTATTTAAGGTGTTGTTTCCGTTGAGGCAAGCACAGATTGACCTTGACAGGCTGTGGCTCAAACTCTCCAGGAGACTGAAGTAGTGTTAACGAAGAGATGAGTGGCTGTTAGTGCGTCGGCTGGGTATATTCAGAACATAAATAAGTATGGTAATCAATAGCCTATGGAGTTTCCTACAGTCTGATGTAGTGGAATCCCAGTGGTGCAGACTAGTGGATAACCTATCAAAGACTGACGACTTCTAAAGTACCTGTAGATCTATGCAGAACTGAGAATCTATCTAGATTTGTACGTTAAGAGCATGTCCACCATGTGTTTCCTGGGCACCCCCAGAATACTCAAGAGCCTGTTCGAACTGGTGAAGTACTGCAAAGACTTCTTTACTCTTTGTAATAGGTATTTGGATAATAATGTAGGTTTTCGACGGAGAAAGCGGTGTAAGCAACAAACAGAAACTTCTTGTAGTTGGAGCATCTCTACAAATAGGCACTCAGAACATTCACTGGTATGGTTAAGAGTGAATCTAAGAGTAATAGAGGAGCGAATACCCATCTCGACCAGCTTCTGCTCCGGTTAGACTACAACCTATATTACGACAGCAAGGGTTTTGCAACTTATGAGTGATGTAATAAGTTAACTAGCATCAACTTGGGTTCATCCAATCATATAAGCAATAATTTGAAAAAAACATTTAAATTATCCTCTAAAATATTTAACACAAATTATCATATCACTGAGTACTACACTCAATATCGTTCTCTTTAGGTTTCTTAGCATTCAACTTTTCGAACTCTTTACGCATATCGATTTCCTTCTTCAGAATTTGCTCTGGTTTCTTATACTGAATTATACATAATTTACGCTTATTACCAAAGTATTGTTCTTATGCTCCCACTGTAGACTCTATTTTGACAGCTTAATACCCATCCTCCTTAAGTCTGGAATATCAAATCTCTTGAAATACTTCTTGTTTGTCGTTCGAACTACTATCTCTTGCTTCTCAGTGTCCACATCTATTTGATAGGTCTCAACAGGATATGTAAGGTTACGGATGCGCCACTGGAAATTCGGTAGTTCGTCTTTTCGGATGAATACAGGCTGTATGAAGGTAGGGAGTACGTTTGTAGTGGACTGGGCAAGTAGGGTATCTTCACCGTTTTTAGCTGGTGCCTATCCTATCTCGTATACCCATGGGGCTTATTTGTAGTCTTTGGGTTTTCGTGTTTTGCGTGAGAGTATCTAATGGGTTTTGATGTCGAACTCCTAAACCATCTAGCTACCATCTTCGTAGCTGTAGAGGAGTCGGCGTCGGTTGCCGGCGATGACGGATGTAACTGTGGGAGGTTTGGTTGCCAGGACTTTCTTCTCCATGTCAATTTTGAATTATTTAAAAGTTGCACAATAAATCAAACATAAAGAGGTGACAATATGCTATTATCAATTTAAAGAAAGCAGAAAAATAAATAGGGTTTTTCAAATACCATTTTGATTGTAGTTCGTCACATCCTTCTAAATATTGATATCGTATGGTACCTTATAATATTATCCAACTCTTGTTAAATTATGCATTCAAAGGATTTAAATATGTGGATCAGTTGCCAGCTGTAAGGTTGTGCACCCACTTCCTGGAGTTCTTTTTTCTCTCCACCACCTGCTTCTTTGCATCAGCAGGCAATTTTCTCTTGGAGTTCAGGATTTCCTCTCTCGCCTTTCTGTTAGCTTCATTAACAGTGGCTTCCTGCTTCCTGGCGAGCTCAGCGTTAGGGTTCAGGTCGTGCAAGTTCTTCTTGTTCCTAAGAGGGTTCTTCTTCTGGAGGTCATGGAGAACCTTATCCTTCTCAGTTTGTCTGATAGCGCTCTGGATTTCGTTGCTGTTGATGACTCTGGAGATGTCTGGGTTGCTGACTGTGTTTCTAGGGAGAACGTAACCCTTCTTTTGAGTTCCAGCGAATCTCTGAGTTCCGAAGATCTTATCGAGAGCCTTGAAGGCATCTGCAGTCCAGATGACGAATCTACCGACGTGTCCTCCAGGGGCGAGTTGGAGGAGGTTGAGTCTGCTAACGTGAAGAGCCTCAACACCTGGAATATTTCTGATGGCTCTGAGGAGGGGGACATTCTCACCGTTATAAACGATGAGTGGGCCTCTTCTCGATCTGTATCTTCTGTTTCTAAGCTTTCCAAGACCAGCTCTAACTCTGACAGTGTCAACAACCTTCTTTACGTCAGGATAGGCACCAATGTCCTTAAGGAATTGGACGGCCTCCTTGGTTCTTTCAATGCCCTCAACCTTATTGTCGACGACGAGAGGGAGCTCGGGGATGTGCTCGACTCTGTGACCTCTGGACAGGACTAGTGGGAGAATAGCAGAGGCAGCAACAGCGGAAGCAGTAGCATATCTCTTCTGCTTGAGGTTGATCTTTCTGTGCCATCTTCTCCAGATCTTGATGGGAGCGAACATTCTTCCCTTTCTACACATGTTTCCGAAGGCTCCCTGGCCTGATCGGTTGGTTCCGCTTCCTCCAACACGAGGAATACGGGACACGGCTCTACCTGTTCCCCAACTCTCAGCAGAGTGCTTCATACCTGCTCTATCATCGACAGCGTGTCCTTGTCTTCTGTTCTTGGACATGTTTTTGTGGCACTCGTTGACTATGTCAAGACGGATGCCGGTGGTGAAGACACCGGGGAGAGTGACTGTCTCCTTGGTCTTCTCAAGAGGCTTGTCGGCAGTCTTAGTGTGGGACCAAACGTTGACGCGTTGTCGGGTGATCATTGTTGATATTAATAATTATGGATGTAAATATTCGAATATCTAATATTTAAATGAGATGAATAGTCAAAAGGCTGATGCGCCAACTATTTTTTCCTGGGCTTTTACCAACTGATTTTCAGAAGGCTGACTGTTAGTTCGTCATGTTCTTGAGTACGAAAACATCAACAATACTGATGATGTTTATTTGCATCTGCAACTATCTTGTTAATTAAAGAATTATTCAGCAAGTTAAGCAGCCTTAATTACAGTATTTATTAGTAATTGTCTTCTTATGCCACCAAAACCCTGGGAGACGAGAAGTAGTAATAGCTTCCTTAACATAGAACCTGCCTCAGCTGATGTAACCAACCTCATTAAAACTGCTAACGCCCCTTCTGAAGATATAAAAACCCTCCCTCCCACTATGATTTAAAAACCACCTACATCAATCACTCCAACAACAACAAATGGCTCAACAACCTCTCCAACAACATCAACCGGCCTATCCTCCACTGGATACGGTAGCAGCTATGGAGGGTATGGAGGATACGGGAGTTATGGAGGTTACGGTGGTATGGGGGGAATGTACGGAATGGGTATGTATGGAAGTGGGATGTATGGTCTAGGCAGCGCGTAAGGCCAATAGAAAGGATTTCTGACTAATACACTAGCAGCTATGCACAGTTTCGGCTTTCTAATTCACAGCTTAGGATAAATAGGTAAGACATTAGAGGCCAATATTGACGGTATTCACAAATTCTACGATTCCTTCAAAAGTACTCACAATCCTTATCTTAGATTTATGTGCCCGACTTAAGGCCTTTACGAAATAGAGCGTAGTAAATTTCTTTTTAAAAATCAAGTAATTCATTGTGAGCTTCCTGAAATTCGTAAAGGAAAAAATATTCCTAATGAACAATAGAGACCGCTCTAAAACCAACAAACTTCTAAACTTAATGATCCGACTACTATTCATCGCATTCGTGATTAGCCTCTACCCACTACTCCTCAAACCAAAAGCTCCGGCCTGATATTCCCACATTTTCAATATTTCAATATTTTGTCGCTATGTAGTCCTCACTTCATTCCTTGCCTCGTATCGAATTTAAATGTAAGAGGGATCGATCGAGCATATAAATTTTATTTCGATGAATCTTAGAGTCCAGTTATTGTTGGTGCTCACTGTTTTAGCACTCGCCAACCAAGAGCCATCCCACGCTCTCTCCAAACAGGCGAAGTTCAACACCCTCATCAAGCAGCAAACTGAATTCGAGAACCAACTCAACGCTATCGAGGCCGATCTCACTGCCACCATGATTAAGTTGAAATCTGCTGAGACCAACCAATAGAAAATCAAGATTATGGAGAACGAAATCAAGGAACAACGAGCTTTGATCTTCTCCTCTGCTAAGACTCTCGTCCCTCCAGTCAACATCACTAAATGTACTTGTGATAAACTGACCCCCGACCAAAGACAAAGTGTCATCAACGAACTGGAAGCTGTCAGAAGCAGCATCCTCCAACTCCAGAGAGATCTCAATGGAGCTCCATCTTGCGACAGAACTCGCCAGATGTACCTAGATTTGAACGCTCAACTTTATTTCATCGACAATCTCCAGACCATCCTAAGGTCCCGATGCACTCAAACTTCCCTCCTCTCTCCAACTATCTGGCAGACCAACCTCAACGCTCCAAACTGGGTGTTGGGCGACCAGACTCTTAATGATGTGATTGAAGAATATTACCAGAGGTCCATAACCTACAACAATATCACTAACTGCCCTCTGAACAAGCCCTTCTATGCTAGAGGAGAGTGTATCCAGTGCCCCAAGAAGCTTCCGATCTTCAACCTCTACACTCAAAAGTGTGTTACTTGCAAGAGAGGCTGGAGTTTCAACGGAGCCAAGAGAGCTTGTATCAGAGGTGGAGGTGCTGTCCAAGAATGCCCTTAGGGAACATACCTTGATACCAAAACTCTCTCATGTGTCAGAGTTATCAACTGTAAGGCTAACCAGTTCTTCAACGCTACCTCCAAGAGCTGCCAGGAGTACACTGAATGTGCAGACAAATGGCTTAACAGACAATCAAACACTTGCGAAGACTACAAGACCTGTGATGGAAAGTGGCTTGATAAAGTCAACAATGAGTGCACTGACCTACAAAACTGCCCAGAGGGATTCGTTCTCAACAAGGAGACCAACTACTGTGACAAGTTCTTGATCTGCACAGGACAGTACTTCGACAGAGAAGCTATGAAGTGTGTTGACTTCACTACTTGTGAAGCTGGACAGTGGTTAGACAAGAATGCCAACAAGTGTGTTCCCAATAAAGAATGTCCAGACACCCAAATCCTCAACAAGTACACTAACGAGTGTGAGGACAGGCCAGCTTGCAGCGCTGGAGAATACTTCAACAAGGAAACCAAGAAATGCCAGTTCTGTGCTGGTGTTATAACTGAGGCTGGAGAGTGCTCAGGCTGTCAGGAAGGAGAGAACTTTGACGTTAAGACCAAGAGTTGTGTCAAGAAGCCTAAGAAGTGCGACTCAAACCTCCTCTTCAATATCGACACCAAGCAATGTATCCCTAGACCCGTCGTTTACAGAGTAAATGATGAAGCTTCAAACGTCATCCAAGGTGCAGTTACCCTCGATAGCTACAAATACCACATTGAAAAGGTTCTCAGAAGCAACAAGTTCGCCAAGGTTGAGGAATGCCCTGCTGACAAGCCCTTCTCTAAAATCGATGGTTGTACTTCATGCGAAGGTCAGTTTGTTCTTGATACCCAGGAGTGTGGAAGCTGCCCGGCTGGAGGAGATTATGATGCTGAGTCCAAGTCATGCAAGATCACAGTTTACAGCAGCAACGCCGATGCCAACAGAATAGACCTTGGAGGAGCTACCCTCGATGACTTCAAGAAGTGGGAAGAGACCAATGTTAAGCTTAACCCTAAGGCCACCGCCAAGACATGCCCTGCCGAGAAGCCCTACTCAGCCAGCGGAAAGGAGTGCGTAAACTGTGAAGGTGACCAAGTGTTCGATCCAACCACAGGAGCATGCAAGTCCTGCCCCAAGTTCAACTCGGCTGAGTTCAGATGCGAGTGATGATGAATATGAGATGAGTATTAATAATGAGCTATCAGTTAATTAGTTGAAGAATGACACTAATTACCAATAAGATTTACATATTACTCTTAAAAGTCCTTTTCTGGTAGCATGATTATTTTACAAATAACTACACATCTGTTCTTATGAATGCCTGCGTTGACCAAATAAAGTTTTACCATAGCACCATCAAATCTATTTTCCCTTTTAATCCGAATAATTAGTGGGATTTATTTAGTAAGATGTTCAATTCTGCAAATAAATGATGCTGTCAGCTATTCTAATCATCCCAAACCGCACCACATGTTCCATCCACTCAGCAACTTTGTCTTCAGGTTCAGTCCCTCCATCTTTTAATTTTTCCCCTCATTTGACTTGTTTATTTAATAGTCTGGTACGACAATAAGTAAGTGGGCAGTGTGCCCAACGATAAGATGTTGTCCAAATTTGAAACAATAATTAAATAATCGAGTTCTTCAACTTAAATGTATAGAGGATATGACATAGGTACAGCCCCACCCCCTAGTCCTCCCTCAACGAGTACTTCCAGAAGCCCTCCTTCGATCTCCAACACCTATTCAAAAATCTCTCAGGTTTGAGCGACGCTAGGAGTGACTTTACCCGATTCATCCAATACCTCAAAACCCGTTCCGATATGCTCAAGCAACTGGTCAGTTTGGTCACTGCTCCCACTCCGGAATAACTCTAAAACGATGAGTCGCTTAGAAGGTAATTAGGAGTTGAGGTAGATGTTGCTACGCTGCTACCGAGCTACTGAGTAACGATGATGACTGTCTGATGGGTATCTATTTCGAGTTACCTGAGGAGGAGATAGCCGAGGAAATCAACGAGGAAGTCTAAATTGAAAAACTCTTATCCAATGACACTCCCATCGTGAATGGGTAGAGTCCTCCCAAGCCGGGTGAAATCTTAGAGTATCTACTCGACTATCTTCTGAAAGTTCAACCTGAGAACTAAGCACTCAATGGGTACTTCTCTCGTATAGTGAACAATATTATTAGGAAGAAGGGTAGCGAATTTCTAATTTATTTAAAAGCCCATCCTCAATACTTGGAGGCTCTCTTCAGGAATGCAAGGTCTCCGTCACTGGGCAATCTCCTCGTTAAGCTACTGACAGTCGACGATGAGAAGAAGGAGTACCCTTTCGAAGTAGATTTCATATTTATTTAGCAATTCAAATTGGAAATAGTTCAGAAACTGATTGAGTTGTATCTAGGTTCACTCGAGGATACTGAGCTCTGTGAGGCTTTGAGTATGTTGATTGAGGAGGCCTTCCAGTCCATAAAGAACAAGTATTTCGACTTCCCTGAAGACTTTGTTAGGTGCATGAACTATCTGGTTAGCCATACAGTGGTCGAGAATCTAGTGGAGAAGCTCTGTACCTCCGAAACAGCTGGTCAGATGGAGGCATTGAGTTTTCTTCTGACAACATTAATTAAGAAGATGAATTCTGAAGTTGAAGAGTACAATACTACTCAGAAGTAACGACGGTAGAGTAAGCCTATGGAGCCCAAAGACTTCATTTTGAAGTTTTAGCTCACTCCTCTGTTCTCTAATATGGGCAGACTGTTTGAGGTACTGTTGGGTAAACAGTTTGCCAGTGCATCTACGTATTCTAAGTACAAATTCTATGAGCTGTTACTGGAGATAGCTAAGGCAGAGCGATTATATGAGCATCCACTCGACTACAACCAAATATTAACGATATTGTTTGGCCAGTTTGCAGGTTGCCCAGACGGAATCCTGAAAATAGGGTTAGTAGATCTCCTAAAATCATTCCTTAACCGTACTTCCAATGAAGTAATTAAATCACTACCGTTTGAAGACGAGACATTCATAAAAAGAATATTCCCTAACCTTGTAAATAACGAACAATCTCAAAGAGCTATAAATATGAACAGGGGAATATGTTTCTAAAGCAGTATTCTAATAGCAATTGAGCCTAAGACAGAGGATATCTTCAGTATGATGAAAGAGAAGTTCGATGTAGACCTACTATCAATAAAGTAGAGGTATGAGCGTGTACTTGGAGGAGTGGAAGCCCGAAGGAACAACTACTCGATGATCGACTAAGAAGAGCCTTTCCTATTCAAAGGCCCAGCAGTAAGCATAAGTGTAACGTAGAGCAGCGGCTAAAAAGTAGTAAAGTTGGTGGGAAAAGACAAGAACATCGCTCTGCCCAATCTAAGATATATGACAGAGACCAAGAAAGTGAATCTAAACAAGCTGGAAATAAAAAATTCTTAGATTTAGGCCGAAAAGAAGTTGGTTGTTCATATTGAATAGGAAGAGATAGTAGTGTCTTCTGTAGATGATAGCTCCATCCCCAGTGTAATACCCACCGTCATACCTGCTCCATCTGGAAGATCTGTCATACCTTAAATGGTGTCAGCTATCCCTGAAATGGTATCAGCTATCCCTTAAATGGTGTCAGCCATCCCTGAAATGGTGTCAGCCATCCCTTAAATGGTGTCTGCTCCTAATTAGGAGGATGATGATATCCCTGCAACTATCCCCTTAATCGCTGATGGAGAGTAATTGGTAGTTCGACATGAATAGTTACCTACTTCGTAGAAAGCCAAAGCTATCGATGTTGTAATGCAGGAGATAAATGACTTGAGCAAGATAAACCAGGATATTCTGCACTTCTATTGCCCACTGTATCACCTGCTATGATTGCTGCCTTTCCATTAGATAATAATTGTGTTAATAGTAATTAAATTGGTATAAAAATATGACTGATTGTAGCCACAGGTAGATCAAATAAATTAATCCATAATAAAAGTTAGTACGCGTAATGTTTCTTATTGGGATATTTTGTTAGTTAGGCACGCTGGCATCCCGAAAGTAGATTCTTAGGCTTTTAATAAGGTATTTGCTTACTTTGTATTCAAAAACTCTACTTAAAGGTATAGCAAACATGAGAAATGGAATAACTACACTGATAATCATTTAGCATTTATTTAAATCGATAATCACTAAGAAGAGAGTAATGACTAAAGAGAATCAAATCAAGATAGTAAACAAGAATATAATATGTATCACTAAAGTTATAACAAATATTCCTAAATTACCCCATAAATTACGCATACATTTATATATACAACACAGCCAAATATTCTCAGATACAATATCAAGGAATATACTGCACCGCAAAGGTCTCCTTCTCAGTAGTATAAGTAACCCTCCAAGCCTTCCCATTTGGCACTGTCTTCTGCTCTATCTTTGAAATAGGCGAGTTATTTATCCTAGTTCTCAACTGTAATCTTGCAGTATAATCCACAGCCACAAAGGTATTATCGTTGCTGGCAGTCTGATAATCCACTTCAGTAAACCCATCATCACTGGTAACATTTGAGAAGTTAGTTCTAAAATATTCAATGCTTGCAGTACGGTTGTTTAGGGACTAACTAGCACATACTTGAACTGCCCTATCGTTCAGAGAATACATATTGCAGAATAGTATCCGAGTTATTTGTCCAACCACTGAAACCAAGATAGGGTCGGTTTTAACATTAGGGAATCTGTTTCTAAGGAATGCTTGAATTGTAGCTTATGTGGTGACAGACTACTGGAAGTTCCCCCAGAATACTGAAGGTAGGACTGTGAATTTAGTACTAAGCATAGTCCTTGGCCCCGATATCTTTACAAGGTTGATAATAGATGCCATACCAAAGTTTATCCTTACCAATCCCTAGTAAATAGTCTAAGTGCTGTTTGTTGAGTTTACACTATACTGCATGCTGTAAACCCTCACACCAGCATATATGTCGCTTATGAGGATTCTAGGAAGACCAGCACCCCCTAAAACCTCCTTATACACATTCTTCAACAGAGCATCTACATCAGACAGTTACTGGGTAAAGGTTGTTGGTCTCTCAGCAGTAGCTTTCAGAGGCTCAGATGACCCTAGAATCACCTGTCGAGTATTGGTAGGGTTTAGAGCAACCACCTTCAAGTAACTCCCATTGAGGACTCTATAAGTTATCGAGAACACCAACGATCCTGATTTCGTTATGCTGGATTCCGCATGGATAAGTTGACTAGAGTTCAAGAATCGAATGTCAGATTGATTTAGTAATGCCACAGCATCCCTAAAGTTGGTTGAGTTAGCAACAAGATTATCGATGCTCTCTGCTCTGAATGTGAGGTTGGTGGTGCTGGATACAGACTCTAATTGGGTTGTAGTGTTATCTGATAAGGAGAATAGAGTTTGAGTGGAACTGGGTGGAATTGGTTTGGTTGTGTTAGTTATTGTGGGGGGAGCTCCTGTCTAGTTTCGTACTGTTGGGGGTGGGGTTACAGTAGATGGTTACTGGGTACGGTTAAGTTTGTCTTGAGGGGTCGCTGCTAATTTATTGTTAAACATACTGGTATTCAAAGTGGTTGTAGTATTGCTCTTATTCTGTGGTCTGCGAGTGTTCAGAAAGTTCTCTGTATCGTTATCAGTGTAAGGGCCTGTCAGAAGTGCATTACCAGATGTATCGAGCCCAGCCTGTTTTGATATTTCGTTCACTAGCTTAACAGTCAAAACCTCCGTCTTCGCTGGGAAGTCCACTTCAGTCCTCATATTCCTGCCGGTAGGGTTGCCCGGATTGTCTGTACCCTGTTGGAGAAGTCGATTGTGAGTGTTGTGTAGGAGGTGCAGTTGCGAGTGGGCGGCATTAGCCCTTCCGTCCCAAACCAGCACACTGATGAGAACAAATAGAAGAAGTGCTCGTTGCATATAAATTGAACAAGAATTAAAATATTGTATTTGATGGGTAACGCATATAAAATAGTAAAAACCATCAGATTGTTCATCTCTGACCGAAGATACTTTTACTTATAGGGTTGGTTGACTTATTAACAAGATGGATTTTGTACAAGCCGTAGATGGAAACTGTGAAGGTCTCACCCACTCGTGCATCCTTATACCCGAATAACAAATATACGAGTGGAACCTGAATTAGATGCTGTTGTACTTTAGCGCACATCGATAGAATAGTAAAGAAGACTGTCATTCGGAGGTAACCTGTTTGATCCTGAGAGTGCATTCCCACTGCAGGAGGACTCCAGTAATCCCCAGCATACATAATCAACCAGATAAGATCCAGAATAACACTGATAGAGGTGAGTCCACATGTGATTTTAATATACAGACTATCGAAATAGTTGAGAGCGAACAAAGATATGATTGTTACCAGTACTAGCAGCTTCATTAGTTGTAGGAAGTACATTTAGGAAGTCGTATTTGATGTTTAACATGAATAGCTCCAGAAAGAGGATGCCAAGGGTGAGCCAAAACACCCATTTAAGTTCATCATTCGGAGTGCTTATAGTAGCCAGCATAGAACCATGCGATGGGTTATATTCGATGGGTCCTGGAACACCCCCTGCAAACGGTTCCGTTACAAGTTTCAAATCATCCTTATACTCCGCCAGATCCTTCTCTAAATCCAGTATCTAGTCATTTAGTTCTCTACTCTGTCTCTCCCCCAGTGAATCCCTCCTAGTCCTTATCCTCTTAAGTTGATCTAAATCACCTTCCGTCTACCCTCAATTTCTCTAATCTTCTCAATGAGTATTCCCTGAGCCTCGACTATTATACTGCACAACTGACTGACTTGTGCTTCATTACGATTGTTGAGGTCTGCCTGTTCCCACAGCTCGTTAGCGACATCCGAATCGAATTGGTACCCCTGCTTAAGAGCACTCTTACCAGCATCTCATCCAACAGACTGAAGAAGCTGTGTTGGTTGATCCAGGTGCTTCGATTAAGACCTTTGCTCTAGAAGGCACCTAACACTCGTTCTACGCTCATAAGAATATTAAAAATTAACGGATAGGTAGATATCCCTCGAGAGTACATGGACTATAATTTAAGCCTGAGGTAATAAATTTAGTAATAATTTGAGCTCATAAGGATAGGTGGGCGGTCGGTTAATAATTAAAATGAGACCTCATAAATTTTAAAAATAAAATCAGGGGGTTGCCATCATCCAAACCTACAAAACTGGGCAGTCTAGCATCAATTCTGCATTGATGTGTAGTCCGGAGTTTGAGCCTTACCCTCCTACTTCCAGTCCACAACGGAATACCCTCACTACCCAACATCAATTGAATATTACTGCTATTGGTAGGCCGATACATAGGAGATCGGCTAGCACACACCAACCATCATAGAGGACAGATCGGAAGATGGATATTATGAGTGTATTATAGGTGTCTTTTAGTGATCCACCCCTCCCAGTCCAAGTCCCAGAGTCTAAACCTCAACTGCATACAGCCAACTTCAAGGATATGAGTGATAGTTCCAGGTTATCGTGTGTAAGTACTACCTCTCGTTTCGACGAGAATAAACTACGTAGGAAATCACTAGCATACAAGATCTTCAATTCAATGTAAGAAAGTATTAACATAGAAAATAATCAGAAGACACTCTCGACAATAAGAAGAAACAGATTCTTAAGGCATTCCAGTTTAAGCCTGTTAAGCTAGATCATAACTCAAATAAAATGGACAAGACTCTACAGGAGAAGTTGGCCTAGAAGGTGGAGAGCTTGAGGATGCAACGGTACTGACTGTACTTTGGTTCGTTTATTCCATTGAATTCTAATAGTTATGAATTCAAATATCATTTAAAGTAAATATTTTCTGAGCAATAAACTCAGAGATCAACCTCAAGACAGTACCCTACAGTCAAACAAAGTTATCGAGTATCCAACATAGTACTTTTGATTGCCAGTTATAAAACTCTATTTATAATTTTATTGGAATGAGCACACACGGTAGCCTCAGTTACATAAGTCACCAACTCAACGATTCTGTCGCTAAAGCTGCCTACACCTTTCCCAAGTAGCAACGATTTCGCACTCCGAACAAGGCTGGCCAGTACCCCTCACTATTAATACAGGGCCGACACTCTCTATTTTCCTCCTGTTGAACTACACTCTACCAAATCCATATCCTTTGGCTATGGGAAGAAAATAGAGGTCATAGGGAACACTTAGTCTCCCTCACCCAACAAATATGAAATCAAAAGGTAGTTCTAGGAATCGCCTGTAAGACGTAAAGGGATTAGTTTTGGATTGAGTCGGTAACAGGCTACCTTCGGAGATCCACTGGGAGTTACAAAGAGGAGGCTGCCTGGAGTGGGAGCATACAAACTTAACGCATCTGTTGTAGATAAAATACAGGGAGGGTACATCGGTTCTAAATTCTAATCATGTCTCAAACCTAATAAACTTAATGATGGCCCTGGACCAGGCAAGTATGATGTAAGTTCGGTTGAGCTGGGCAACTCTGGAGGGTTCTTCCTCTCCAAATACAAGTATTATGGGAGTAAATTTAGAAACCCGGAGCAAGCGAATTATCGATTCAAAACAGAGGGAGCAGCAGAGACTTAGGGTAGGCCTGTAGGTAATAAACGAACTCTTGCAGGTCCTGGAGACTGTAAGTATGCGTTAATGCAGATAAATAAATAGACTGTATGAATCCTTAGGGAACGTACTACATGTCGAACCATGCATCCAGTAAGGGATGGAGTTTCAGCAAATCCAGAAGAAAATCTATAGTGGATGATAAGAACGTAACTCCCAGCCCAGCAGTATACTCCAAGTTTTCTGTATTCGGAGGATAGTGAATGTACGCTAATAAATTAATTTCCTAACCATCCTTTATCAACAGAGTTTAATGGCGAAATAGCTGGTATTGTAAACAAATAGCACAACAATAGAATACTAAAATAAAGGGTCAGAATTTGTAATTAAGCCCATTCGATTGACAATACTTTATTATGTTATCTCTCATAGCCTACCCATTCTTAAATCGGTAATGGTCGTATTTTCGACTTTCCCTTGCTCTTCCTTCATTTGTTTTTTGAGTTAGACCACTTAGTCTACTTTCCTGCTTGCTTGCTCCCTTTTATGGGTCCCCACTGCCCACTTTTTTCAAATTTACTCGAACGAATGGACTCTCTATCTTAGTAGTAGCCCTCTAAACAGTACTTGTAGATTTGGTAGGTGGAGTACTTAGAGTATCCTTCTGCTCCTCCATCAAAAACTTCCCAGTATTCTGTCGTTTGTTAGATTGTGGAGTGAGTGGCTTTGAAACTTTTTCCACATATTCTGGTTTAACCTGTTGGGTTACACTCCTCCCTCTCGGTTCCTTAACAGTATGCTGAGTGCTGGCTGTATCCGCCAAGAATATTTAGAAATTGCGTAGTTGCTTCATGAATCCAGGATTAGGATTAACCTAAATAACTTATTTATTTACCACTGGTCGTTTACGCAATAGTAGTTGATGGGCTTAACCCAAACTCATCATTTTGTGTTTCATTAAGTAGGCTATTATGATAGTGGCACTCCGGGAGATCCCAGCAACACAGTGTACCAATACATTAGTTCGAGTGAGATTTCGAGATATAAATTACAGACCTCTATCGAAATACACAGAAATATCGAAGTCTTGTACGTCTTCGGCAGGAATGTAGAGGTAGTTGGGTAGTTCTTCCTACTCGTATTTGAGAAAGTGGCCTCTAGCGATGGTGACGACAGCCTAAATACGATGCCTAATTAGGGAATGGGTGTACTTAGATAGGGTGAGTTTGTTGGATGCTGCTTCTATATTGCCGATGTAGAGACCACCTAGTGTCCCTCCGTCACCTAATACCTGTTCGATTTCCTCAGCATATTGTGACTTCATGCAGTAAGATTTCAAATAAGTAAACGAAGCAAATATTATTCTATTACATCAAGGTTGTTAGCTTTATTTACATAAAATGACATCATTAAGCCCTATATGATATTTATTGTAAATGCTAAACTTACAATCTTAAATCAAATGCAACATAATTTATTATTGATTGTAAATATTACATTTTGGCTGTAACGAATTTTATTCTGATTATCATGACAACTTGATCTTGAGTCTGCCAATTTAGTTCGGAATCTTTATCCTTCCTGGCTACCCATACTCACTCGCTCTTATGTCCTATCCACCACTCATGTGGCTACTCGTATGCAACTGGGACATCTGAGACATCAGCATAAAGCTCTATCCACTGCCACTAGGTTTTCTATTTCTGCCTCCAATACTCTTCGAAGAGATAATGTCTGTAGTGGGCCTATAAGACTCTGAAGTTTATCTAATAAACCTATCGGGATCCTTCGCAATAAGATTCTCTCTAATAAAATTCCTAAGCAGTTCAGGATTGAACAATTTCTCGGAGGTTATCTATGTATTTTCCAATAGTTCCGCTTAGAAAGATTTCTTAACATTGTACTTCTTAAATATGTACTCCGGACTAGTAAGACTAAACAATACCATTTTAGCCTCTTTCTGGTTCATGTACTTCAGGTTTATCCTTAAATCGCACCTAATTAGATTAGATTTGAAGGAGTGACTACTTGTAAATACTACCCTCACATTCTTCTATTTGGCTATCCTTATGAAATCGTCACTTTCAAAATTCTACAACTTGTGCACATGGAGGAGTATGACTAGAATCTTCAACGGACGGTTACTCGACTAAGTGAGTTTCCTGAAGAGAGGATTCAGCTCCTTCTCCATGTACTCCATAAGTTGCATTTACTTTCCAGCAGCATCATCCAGAATATCCGGTTATTGGTAACAGTCTATCATGTACACTCCATCCTCAAATACATTCTTCAATATCATTATCCAAGCCAAATCCACAAGTAGGGTCTTTTTGCCTACACCTTTACTCCCAAACACATTGCAGAATTGGGGCATAACACATATATTACTAGTTTACTGTTTGCTAGAGTTTTCAAGAGACTTAATTAAGAAGGAGGAGAGAACAATAAGCTACTATTCTCTACCGACAGTCGGCTCATACTGGTTGTTTTTGGATAGGTTGTGATGGGGAATGCTATGAGCAGAGGCATCCCTACACTACCCTTTGTGGAAGTGGACCGCCCTAATCTTCTTATTGTTGGTCTCAAAGTACTTGATTTTTATGTATTGTTTTGCACAATCTGCCTCGTTCTCTGTGAATGTCGAAGTCGTATCTTTCATGCATTTCTAAAAAAAGAACTTCGAATGCCTCTCACTAACAATATCGGTAGGATGGAAAGTATCGATTAATTTTGAGGATTTTAGCATTTGTTGGCAGTAGTTCCTAACATACCGTTGATAGATCTCGTTCTGTTTGTTCCGGATGAAGTAAACTTGGGCTTGATCGAGTTCTATTTAGGCTGTAATTGTAGTGTCCAGGGCGAACATTGTAGGATATGGAGTTTTATCTGAAGGATTAGTCTTAATCAGTTCGAGGAGTTTACGAGCATTGTCTCCACTAATAATCAAAATATCGATATTACTGCCAAGTAGAAGTTTCTTAATCTTCTCAGCGGGGACTTTTACTTGTATGGGCAGATACTCATGCTCAAGTATCATAGCCAACTACCCATCCTAATTGACCTAGCAGTCGCAACGTAGCACCAACAGTAGACATCCGTTTCTAATCACTTAAGTCAAATGTTTTTCAGTTAGCACATGGAAGATATTAACCACACTCTTACCTGAAGCTTTAAGCTCTTTCTCAATAGAAGTTTTAAATGAGTTGGGAGCACGTACTGAAGTTTTGTTCTCTATGAGTGGATTAGCCTTCATGAACACCATAAGATTGTTATTGTACTTCCAGATATTGGCATTATTTAACTGTTTTACATGCTCAAAGAAATCTGTAATTCCACTATCCAATATTTTAGAACTGCTTTTGTCCTAGTAAAGGTACAGTTAGGCAATATTGTCTATCTCGCTCTTCAGTTAGAACAGTTTTTGAGAGTTATCCTTCTAACTGTTAATTTAAATGAAAATACGACAGAGCTTCGCCCGGATCATAAGTTGAGTATTTCCAAAAACAGAATAGGTTTTAACTGCCGACTACAAATCCTACACTTGTCGAAGGTGACTTCTGCACTGTAACAGTTCATCCTCGTACGATTTGGAGAATCTTCTGAATACCTAAGCAGTGTAAACTGCTAGTCGAGCCTTAAGTAACGCATAATTTCCAGAATTAATCTTCTTACATTTTTACAGTGTATTGTAGAGATCGCTCAAGTCATCCAGGAACTTTCTTTGGTTTTAGGGCTCCTTTGATCCATCAGTCTAAAGTAGCATCATGAGTATCGGAAACTCTAAACTCCATACGTTCCTCATTTCACGTCTTTCAGTCGTCTCCCACAAATCTAAAAAATCGAATACCTCATTTGATCGTTGATTCAGAATAGTTTAGAGTTGTGCTTTGTCGCAGGAAAGTCTCTGAAGATTGAACTCCATAAGGTAGAGTTTGATCAAAAGAATGGCTCTTGTTCTGGGTCTGTCCTTAAACCACTCCGCACATCGTATCGAATTATTTATACAGTATCTAATTAACTCCCAACTCACTTTACCAGCCAACATGAAAGCAATCGTAGGTATATTGATGAGTAGTGAGTAGTAATAATGAGAGTAGCACCTGTTGAAGTAGGACTAGGACTCTTACACATTAGAGTTTTCCCATTTGTACACCGACAGAAAGTTATCCTTATGGTGAGCAAACGCCTTCTCTAGTGTATTGTACTCATTAAGGAGAGAAGTGGCATTCTTAAAGATCTCTCCCTCCTGGCTGCGGATACCCTGCGATTCTGTCATCTTTAAGTTTTGTATATCAGGGTAGAACTCTTTCTAGTCAAAGAAGTCCTTAAACTACCAGAACTTCTTGTAGAAGAACATACCCGTTTTGGAAGCATTGGAATACTCAAACAGATCTTAGTGATAATTGTTATTCGTTTTGAAGTGTTGGATCAGCACAACACCATAGATTGACAGATACTGCATGGAGAGAAGTTTGAGTTCTGAGAGTTATTTTGGAGTGGTCTATTTGAGCCTGTGAAGATAGGCTTTGATGTACTTGAAGTTCGAGTTTCTCTTCTAAACTATCTCGTAGTAGTAGTATTTGCCTGGTTTGAGCATATACTTATAAACGCTACCTCTCCTCTCCTACACATCGGCCTAATTTTCAGTATGGAACTGTGTTCGCCATGATGTATCGATCTTCTCCAGGGTCTGGGCTTAGGCCATCAAATCCAAATCCTTTTCAGAGAGCCCCTGTTCGAACTGACCAACCACAATTAGTATCTTGTTTAGTTAAGGTGAAATATCTGCAGCGATCTCTTCAGTAATAAGTTTCTGCATGTTTTTCTGGTAGTTCTTCAGCTACTTCTCGACAGCAACACTGAAGGTTTTGTCGATCAGTCCTTTTCCAAATTTATCAACTACATCCTCGTTGAGAACTATATTATTGGCTTGAAGCTTCTCGAACCCTGCCTTAATTTTACGGACAGTTCTCTCCTTGATCTTACTATTCTTCTGACTCATACGTAGGTAGATGTCGGTGGCACTGACAACGTCCAGACCTTCAGGAACTGAGAATGTAACTTCTCCCAAAGACAGCTCCTCAATTTAGGCACTAGTTGTAAATATCACCTTAAATTGAATCTTGGCCTCTGTAAGTTAGTTTGTTAGATCGTTCACACTAGCAATGAAATCTGATTTACTTTATGGAGGTGGCCTTAAATAGTTTTCTATGTTGTAGAAGAGGACAATAAGTTATTTACCGAACAGCTTGGAAAATACATCAGCCACTTTGAAAGTTCTATTAGGGGTTAATTTCTGTTGCAGTCTCAGTTCAAAGTCGTTTTCAGTTACAACGTCTTTAAGATCAACATCAACGAAGTCTATCCACTTATCTCGTTACATCAAGTATGCGGCTGCATTCTCTATAAGGCATCGTTTGGTATTCTTCGATGCGGCTTACTTTCCAAAGATGTGGATGATCTTGCTATTAGACCCTAACAGTTGCACTATTCTGAATAAGGTCGAGTTGCGACCTAACATATACTCAGGCTACAAGGTTTTGCCACTTACTGATGATTTAAGGCAGGGTTTCTTTATTATCGGTTATGTTATCCCTCGGTCATCTGAATATACTGAAAACTTTCCACGTTATGATAACACAAACTTACTTGATATTGAGTGTTTGGCAACACGGTCGTCCGAATAGCAGCAGCATATGTCTGTGCATAGACTGTTCCTTTGAAACTCTTTATTTATTTGAGGTATTATGGCTGAACCCTCCGCACACAACGGTTAACAACTTGCTTTAGCGCATATCACATGAAACTATTTATGGCAGAGTTCATGTCCTAACTAATTTACGTGATCTATCCACAAACACTAAGGTTCGTGGTCGTGTAGGCAGCAACAAATTTATGCGTATTTTTTTACTGCAAAGTCACATGCCAACTTGGCATCCTCAACAGAATTCTAGAATACCTAGGTTAGAAGAGCCCCTCCACTGAACAGACCGGAAAAGAACTTCTCAACAAACCTCCATACCATTTTATCTTCATTAAAAAGTGAGACGTTAACCCCAACGAAATCTATCTCGCATTTATTGAAAGAGGAAGCCATGTCAGACGCTTTATCTCCCACCAACACCACTAACTCCGGCTTCTCGGCTCCATCGAACAACTCTTCCACTCTAACGGGTTATTCAAGTCCATTTACACTCTCGCTCTCTAACAGCAGCTCCATTCCTCCTGCCTTATTCTTCCTGGAGTCGCATACGATCATCAGAATCCTCGTATTCCCACGGTTGTTACATACTATCTGATATTTGGTTGCCACTCCAAACTGCCCTAATATCATCGGCTGTGTATTTCTCAGACTTTTCTTAATGGTTCTTTACAGTTGTTGGAGACTGGCTGGCGATCTGTCTATTCTCTCCATCTGTGGTTTCTTATTCTCTTGTGGGACATTTCTCATGAGTGGATTGCTAACCAACACACAGAAATCCATATCCGGCTATATCAGAGCTGAAGGTTGAGAGCTGTTTCTATTGTGGAAACTAGGTAGTTTTGCCAGATTGACTGTTTAAAGATCATCATAATTCGTCATGATTATTTTGAAATTGTTCAGAAGGGCTTTGGCACGATCCTGGATCAACTTGTAATCGTTTTCAAACCTAACTATTATGTGTACGTCCTCTTTGAATTTTTGTTGTCCTTTGAGTGCTTTTTCCTCCGTTCGATCGACGTAAAAGAGTAGAGGCGTTTTATGCTACAAGCCCTTCTCTTTAAGAAACTCATTCACACGGGCATTGATGTTAATGTGTTCCAGCACATCAATATCGACCTCCTCTACTTTGGAGTAGTTGTATTGTGACTGGCATATGAAAATGGTCAATCTCAATGGCATGATTATGTAAAATAATTAAATATGGGTGAGATCTTAAATATGCATACTACCAACCATCCCACTTGTCATTTAATCTTTACTTACATCTTTTAATTATCTTTCTGACAATTTATGATCA
Organism: Hydropsyche betteni; assembly: GCA_028571205.2. Lineage (NCBI taxonomy): Eukaryota > Metazoa > Arthropoda > Insecta > Trichoptera > Hydropsychidae > Hydropsyche > Hydropsyche betteni. The sequence goes on along the minus strand of JAOXNN020070787.1, from coordinate 2,112 downwards.
TACCAGCGTATTAACGCAACGCCCACCGACCTTGTAATAAATATTTGAATAATGTAACCTAAGGATAACTCCAAAATAAAACAGAAATTCATCAGCCATATCGATGGCCCAATTCTATTTACAGCTCCTCACAGCAAAAAACTCTACAGAGGAGGACCACTTACAGGTGACAAACAGCGTGTGCACCTTAGGTAGATATTTACTTCGCTGTTAGCAGTTGATTTCGCTGTAGCCTCTGCCAAGATGTTAAACTTGTAGAAGAACTCAACTAACTCATTTTGTGTATGGGGAAAAAGTGCAACTCTCGACTAGGCCGACATCGACCCTAACTACCTGCATTAGAAACAGTACCCATAGTCACCTTTCCATCAAAGTCTCCACAAATTCCAATTAAAAAACGCAGGAAAGCCCATATTTCACGTTGATATCCATGGAAAATATGATAGACCAGAGAATTGCGAGTTAGATGTAGGGATGGACTGTCTGAGACATTTCTGGGAATAATTGGACTTCACCAGGGCATTCAGTAAATACCTAACAACCAACTTTAACAACCTCTTCAAAGGAACGAAAATAGGAGAGTTCGAACCCAAGTGTAACTGTGAACCCTATTTGAGTGGGCTATGGGGAGGGTCTATGGCTACCATGACTGAGCAGGCTGTGAGATTAGGGATACCCAGTATACAGTTAGAGATTCCCAGAAAAATGAGGAACCTTCTTTAGAAGGATGACGCATTTAGAATGGGCTTCGCAGAGATACTGGTAGGAGTGTACAAAACTATTATCGTGAACTGGTACCCAGCCAAGCTCTATAAGAATATCATATCAGAAGATTTTGCCGCCAAACTGCCCTCTCTCAACTACAAACGAACTGATGTTGAAGACCTTCTCAACTAATTTAGGCAGTCTGAAGCAAAAGCCAAACTCAATCTCAACGCCAAGATGATATGATAACTGTATGCAACCTTTGACTGATTTATAAGCCTTTTAATATTGAGAAGGATCACGCAGAGTATTTATAGCCCATAACGATAGCCAACACTATGATCATCGTAACTAGGCTCCTAATGACTCGGTCAGCAAAAGGACTGCTGGCCGCTTCCTCTGCTCCCTGCAAATGCACTACAGCCTTTTTAGTATGGGTGAGTGTCGCATCAATATTGTAGTCTATCCTATCCACAATAGAACCCTGGTCAATAACCAATTGGTTCATCTCCTTATAGATATTCGACAGCTTGGCAATCGACTGATAGAGTTTCTCTATTTGTTCGTTCTTCTCCCTCTCTAACTTATCCTCCATCATCTCCTGTTCCATTCTTTCATCATCAAACACTGATGGTAATTGGCTGGTCATCTGTATATACTGGTTAGTGGAATGTTTCTCGTAATTTTTTAGTCTCTCATAGTATTCCCTCGACTGCTGCCTCAAACTTCTAGTGCACTAACGTATTTCCGAAGCCAGAGATTTCTCCAAATTCCTTACAACTGCATCAATTATCTAATACTTTTCTATTGCACTGGGTTCTCGCTCTGGGTGTTCCTGATCTTCTTCAAGATCTTCTCTGCCTTGACTATTCTCTGAATTTCGTGGTGAGTACCTGCATAGCATCTGAACTCAGCTCATCAATTTTGGCGTCCAGGCTCTTCACTTACGATTATCTGAAGGAGGTGAATCTGCTGGTTATGAGCGATTTTATCTTCTTCTCTGAGATATCATAAATATTACGGATCTAACCGATGGACTCAATCACCTGCTTGGCTTCGGCATACTCGTATGATTATTTGTCTTAAGAAGAGGTGGAGGAGGCGGTGGTATTTAGACCGTTCAGGGTGTGCTGACTAATAAGTTTAATCTTGGGATTGTCTTTGGGAGTTATTTACTAGTCATCTTCTTTAAAGCAGGCCTGTTGGAACCTAGTTCAGACACTCACTTACCTATTCTTCTTACGCTATTTCTAGTCTTTAATGTCCTTGAGCACTTTAAATCGGTTTCTGACGATGCCTCCTCTCTTAATCATTATCTCACAGAATTAATACAAACACAATATCAATCTAGAAATATGTAATATATCATAAGATTGTCAATTTTTGACGTATTCTCTGGTGGCCAAT
>JAOXNN020069995.1:0-33883 GCA_028571205.2 Hydropsyche betteni | reverse complement strand
CATACATACATACATACAATTTCTGGGAAATAAATTCTATACTATGTTAAGAAATCCGTCTCCAACGACTCTGCTAATAAACAAGAACCCTTAAAAGGGAAACTAGCGTCGCTGCGGTTAACGCAAGAATACTTTGACACAAAGTTAATTAAACGTAACATTCCGCAGATCGTTTTCTTGTTAAGAATTACAAACTAATGCGCTAGATTATTGAAATACTACTCTTGTCGTATCTCAGTTCAACATTAAAGTTAAATTAAGATTCGTGAGAAATATCTGCGATTGTAATGTGTATTGTATTTATTCCCTTTACATAATTTAAAAATATAGTTCACTGTATAATTATGTTCACTGTTTTAGTATCCTTAATAAGTACAATTATCATACGGAATATTTTTCACTAATTATAATCTATATGAATATTAATTTTTCCTGTTTGTCTTATTATAAACGGAAAAGTACTTAATACCTTTTTTTTAGTCAAACGACAAAAAATCGAAGACCTCAGAATTACAGTAAAAAAACTTCTAATGAGCAAGCTTGAAAACAAATAACAGCATCGTAATATGTGTAAATATTATAATATGTGATGTCATAAAAAATAAAGATGACACGTGATCATTTTCGTTTACTGACTGCAACAAATGTCACTTAACTTCGGTTATCAGTGTATTCTACTATTCAATTGTGCGTGTATGTGTCATATAACACACACGTTGTGCATTAAAAAATTGAATTTTAAATTAAAAAAACAGGTAGTCCTCAACTTACGACGAAGATTCGTTCCTGATCCTCGGTCGTTAGTCAAATCTATTCATATATTTTTTCCGTATTTTTACTCACTTCTATTAATACAATAATGAAATAATAAATAAATAGCATTTAAAAATCTTTCTCTGTTTGGGTCCATCATTTCAAATTTTTGTATTCCTTGATTAATTAAATTAAAATCAACAGCCATTTCTTTCAATACGAATATTTTGGTGGTTCTAAATTCCTCCGTATTTATTTCTCACATCCACTTGAGATTTATCATTCAATTTAAAAAAAAAATATTAGTTAAAAAAAAAAATCGTCCTAAGTGCAAGCCGTCGTAATTCGAGAACTAGCTGTAATACGTTTTTTTATGCGGTTGTGTGATTAGTCTCACCAAATGCACTAATAACCGAAGTTAACTTGAGATTAACCGCATAAACACATAAAAAGCAACGTTTTATTTACAAATTTATTTTTCAATACTGTATTGATTTTTTTTATTATCAATTGAATGGAAAAATGAAAAGTTTTCCAAATATTACATTTTTTTTCGCAATAAGATATTTTCGTTTAAATACAAAAATTCAAATAAACATCATTACTTCAATTTGCTTAAACAATAAATAAACAATAATAATAATTCATTCAAAAATTGATCAATGAATCCGAGATGATTTACATTCTCGACACTGTGTACAATGTGGACACCTCATAGCATATGCGAAACCCGCCCCAGCGCGAAATTACATCCAGAAACCGAAACCCTTTCCCTTTCGACGTTTCGAAACTAATGCGACTCGAGTTTCGTTTATATTTTACCCCAGAATACTCCGTATTTGTCTTTTCTTTTATTCATATTTATATTTGTTCGTTTTTGCATCGGCGTATTTGTATTTTTTGTAGGGATTGTCAACGCGCGCGTTCAAAAGTTGCGTCGTGTATTTTGCACGTTATTTACTTGATCTTTTTTTGTGTATGTGTAATTTGGTCTCAGTTTTTGATTATTATATTCAGATTAATTTTGAAGAGTATTTGAATGTAAATTCAAGTAATTTTCAGTGGTTTAGATATAATATTTAAACGCATCAGTTTTCATAGATATCTTAAATTATAATAGTTTTTATCTCATTAAATTAGTTGCAGTTCATTGCATTTTTCCTAGACAAAGAAAAATATTTCTGATTTTTTTTTAATACTATGGTTTCGCCAAATTTTTGATTATTTTTATTTTATAATATTAATTTTCCTGTAATTATAAAAGTAAACAATATTTTTCATTATGAAATAATAAATCTTTTAATATTTTTTTAGTTATTCATTTTAAATTATCATTCTTAAATGAATTTGAAAATATAGCCACTTCTGAATTCTCATGAATCTTTATTTAAATTCGATTATTAGCATTTATTAAGGAATCAAATTAAATCCTTCTACGCCTGACAAAATGTTTGAAAACTCTCTCACGGGCAAAAGGAAAACTTAACTCGGTTTACGTAACGTGAAAATGAATTTATCTATTCTTATAGAAAACTGAGAGTATTTTATTTGAGATGCAAAGCATTCGGCTTCAAGCAAAATTATTTTTACTAAGAGAACTAAAAACGCTTTCTAATAGTGTTCGCACTGAAAAAGTGGAAACGACGCAATACACCACAAATAATTTTACCAGTAGATAGGAATTTCCGTTTCAACAGAAAATGTGTAGCTGCCGCTGAAAATAGGCGATACGCCTTTTTCAGTATGCAACCTTCGAATTGTGACCTGTTCGTTTTTCAGCTTTCTTCAGCTCAGTTAACGTAAATGCTGATCATAAATCCCAATCCGAACGTAGATAGGTTCCGACAATAAAGTGTAGTTTCGAATGACAGTGTAGCCCTTGTGTTGCGACCTGGATTGCCACTTTTTAGAAACAGTCTATTTTGTGTAAAGGTTTTGAATAAATTTATTTTTAAGTAAATAAAAATTTATATCTTTGTTCTAAAGTTATTTGAAGAACCATCACATGAAACTAATATATTAATTATTTTATGTTGACACATAGATATAATAAGTTAAATTTGTATGCAGATTACAGTACCGTTCCAAAATTTCAAATTAACACAAGCACTACTCTATAGAAGCTTGTGACTATGAATTTGAGATGACGCAATTACATTTCCAACAAACTCAATGTTTATTAGGAAAAATGAAAATCAAACGTGCACAGCTTTTTAAATTGGGCCATCTTCAATACTTAACATAAACACAAAACATTTTCCCGACATTTTCTCGTAAAGGCGAAACCTTGATTGGGTTTCTTGTTAATTAGCCACCGGGGAACTTTACTCAAGAACTGCCTATGTGCAGACTAAAGCTGTCAATGAAAAAGCTTCTCAAGACATTAGAAGGCTTGAAACCCACATTCGAGAATAGAAAAGACTGAAAAAATCAATGTACCAAATTATATTTGCCAAATTCTACTAAGTTCAAAAACATCAATTTCGAATCATTCAAACATATTCAATTGCTTTTTAAAAAGATATAAATATTGAATATTTTTCATTCATATTATATAATTATATTAATTATTATTAATAATATATAATTATCAGAGGGATGGGAAAGTAATAAAAAAAATTAATTTTCTTGCAGAAAAAGTCATTTATTTTGAAAACATACATATATTATAATTTATCAACCGAAAACTATTTTATCGTTTTTTGACACCAATAGTTTTATACCATTTAAAAAATTAATTAATTGACTATTCAAAAATCTTTTGTAAGTGAGTTTTTGCTTTATAAACTTTGTGATTATTTATATTTTGTATATTGCAATTTGACGATCGAAATAAATAGTAATCATATGATGCAATATCTGGAAAATAAACTGGATGAGATAAAGGTTCTTAGTATAACTTTCTTATTTTGTCCTGAGCCACTTTTGCTTAAAATGATGTCGTCAGTTAAAAATAACCTTTTTTTTATTGTTGACTAATATCGAACATTAATATCGGTTTTAGCTCTTTTTGGGGTTTGACATTTTTTATCGTACAATAATTTTTATTTCTAACATTAAAGAACAAGAAATTAACATCACTGACTTTAATATAATATAAAAAATATATTATACATTACATAACCATGTTTTTTACCGTTTCACATCATGAAAATTTTTCTGTCTGTTCGTTCGTTCGTTCATCACGATGACACTCGCAATTTTTTTTTTTCAAATGAACGACCCGAACCGCGATTTTTGGTGATGATGATGTCGACACTCATTTTGTTTTATTACATTTCGCAACAGCGCGGTTATAAAATAATTTTGCATAGATATATTTAATTTTTATTTTATTACGTAATAGTATGGTTATCAATTCACAGCCGATGTTATTAAAATCGGGTCTATATACTAGTATGATATAATCAAAACCGACGAATATCTAAAATAAGCCAATTAAGTCAATCTATCGTCATCATCAACATACCATGATTTGGATTTCGGTTACCAATTTTAAACGGTTCATGTAACTGAATCCTGTAATAATCTCATATTTCAGCGCAATGCGAATCGTTTAGCTGTCGCTCCAAAGCCCACCTCAATTTTCTAGCACGTCATAAGCATGTCATACACCACATACTAAACCTTTCATATTTTCCCAGGCGTAATTTCAAATTTTTCCCCATTGATGGCAAAAAACGCGCGATATCTCGCGCGAAAATTTTCCGTTTTTCCGCGCGCCGGAAAAGCGGGAAGCAAGTGCGCGCACGTAATGCGATTTCGGATCGCGATTGCAAATCATCACAATTTCCATGCCTCGGTTGAAAACGGTTTTTTGAAAATATTGTTTTTCTATTTTCATTTTATTTTCGGATAAAACCTTCCCGCGCATGGCTCGAAGGTCGCGGGAAATTCGGACGATTGGGCGCTCGTTAATTTCCGCCGGCCACGAAATTTTGGAGGGAAAATTACATCTTGAACACGTTTATTTATGCAAAAGTTAAATAAATTCTCGCAAGTGTATTTATTAAACGAATAACAGGGGGCCAAGGGGCTGAACCCAGCGGGCCGTGGACGTGAATCAGATTTCCGATTACATTTTGCAAACTTAAAACGTTACCTCTCTCTTGTTTGTGTTTTCGTTGATGATTTAACGCTGTGTTAAATTATTGAATTTAATTTTCGCACGGGGTAATATCGTTTTATTATATAATATTTAGATGAGATAGGGACTGTTGAAATTAGTTTTATTTTCATTTAATTTGAGACATGTAACAGATACAATAACAATACTTTTGAAGATTCAACATGCGTGGTAGTTATTCAATGTTTCTCAAATTTTTTGGACCGTGACCTTTTTGCAATTAACACTTTTATGAACCTCGCCTCCACCTTATTTTCTCAAAAGAAAAGGTACATATCTTATATTTAATAATTATACATAAATATATGTAGATAAATGGGAAAAACGTCCTTTTAAAGACAACATATTTTTCGATTAGAAAAGTGCTTAACATTCATTCGGAAATAAAAAATTTACAAGCAATTTAATTTAATTGCTCAGTATTTCTTTTACCCGAAAAGAAAGGGCTCAAGTAAGTTCAACTAGTAAAAAGCCGGGAAAAGGTGATTGTTCTATATCTTTAACCCAGATATAATACCGATTTACGAGTAGGTATAGTCATATCGAAAATATTTCTAGTAAAATTATTTATAAAAAAATAATTTTAAATACAAAAAAATAAAACTTCATGCATCTATTATAGATATAAAATAAAAATACAATTCATTCTTTTATCCGAGAAGGCACAAATTTGCATTTAAAAAAATTAAAATTTTCTCTATGAAGTTATATATACATTAATTTTAATTACTTATATGAGTTTTCTTCATATTATGGAATTCTAGTTTTAATGATAAGAACAGTTATATTGTAATAAATAGCTATAAAACTGTTCTTGTTATGTTCATTATTCACTGAAACAATAAAAAAAATCATCAATTTATTTTATTCGAATTCATCGCCCTTTTTGTATTAATACTCTCTTCAATCAATTATTATACCATTTATAAACGAAATTCAAGAGTATGAGACTTAAATAGACAAAAGAAGTAGGTTTTTTGAATTTTCGAACAATTATTGTTCGTTTTTTTCACTTTTTTTATTTTTTTCGTTTTACTGAATTTTCCAATGGATGACATAACACACTAAAACTTTGATTTTTCAAAAATATTCAAATTATAGTATTTTTTAATACACAAACATTATATAATATTATAATATATAATATATGAATTTGAATTTAATATTTGAATTTATTGATATTGATAATTTTCATATTTCTTAATTGAAATGTAATTATTTATACCTTCTTCATAAAATTTTGCATGATATATATTTACATTGCTTTTCCATTAAGATCGCATTCTGGAAGAGCGCATTCAAAAAAGATAATTTATTAAAAGACAATTGGAGCGGACTTAAACTAGCAAAATTTCCGCTAAATTCATAATTATCATAAAATCAACCATTCCCATTTCATTCCGTATCCATGTCGTAATAGGACATTTATATTCAATTAAGTTAACTTTGAAAAAAATGATATATCGTCTAAAAACTAAACTTTCAAGAAGATTTTTGAGTCAATGTTTATTATTTATTATATTTTAAACTGCTTAATTATTATGTATTGTACATAAAAGTATATTGATAACACAATATAAAAAAAATTATATTCACCTTTTAACTTTTTGTTTATCACACGAGATGATTTCTCGGAAAATACGTTTTTATCAAGTTCCAAGGAATTTTATTACATAATATATAAAAATATAGTTAACTCTTTTAGCATCGACTGTTAGATTCGTTCATTTTTCAAAAACTTTTTCATATCTTTCATCAACCTATTGACCTTCGAAATATTCACACTAGGGATGTCATTACCATTAAACTAGTTTACCGGTAAATAACCCAAATAACAAAACGGTAATTTACTGATAGATTTTCAATATTTATCAGTCAATGAAAAAAAATTATTTCGAATATTTTGGAAAAGTCAAATTTAAGTGTGTCGTTTTTTAAACGTGTATTAACTCGGGCAAAGCTAATGCACATAACACATACTTAACGTCCGCCTCTCAGAAAACAAACATAGACCGCATTTAAAATGCACATTGTACACAGCAAAACATCGCTCTTTCGCAAGCTCCGAAAGAAAAACATGAAATATGAACATCAGCATACCAAGTCGACATTCGAAATTCACTGTCATGTGAGATTGAGATCCGCTGTTTTACACGCTCACTTACACGTGCCGATTCCGATGCGTCAGTGCCTTTGGATGCAAAAAGCACGTTTCGTATTGTCTACGTGTTCTTCGTCGTAGCCGGTTTATTTCGTTCGGATTACACGTTTCTACTCGATCGGACTGGTGAAAGTATTTCTGTTCATGTAAATATGCTAGAATAATAAATAAGGCGTGAGGATTAATGCGTATGTATGAACGGTTCGTTGTCGGGTTGGCGTCGTTAACGGTTCGCGCTTTTGGCGTTAATGATCCGCCTGAAAATAAAATTTAATTTGATTTTTTTGGATGTACTTTTGTAAATAATTCTTTATTTGTTTGGTTCTAGACAAATTATATATAATACAATGCTCGTGTGCCGATTGCGATTGAGCCCATTAAAAAAAATAAACAAATTAGCAAATAAGTATCTGAGGCATATATTTTGAAGCTAAAAATAAAAAAAATGTTTTTTTTTTATTAAACAAAGCAACAAGTTAATTCCTTAGCAAATAAAGATTTAATTATTTATTAAATAGGTTTCTCAAATTATGAAAAAATATTAAAAAAAAAAACCAAACATGATAATGTTATATCTCTGAAAATGTTATGATTTCTTGAAATAATTGAAAAATCAACAACGAACTTCAATATACATACATATTGTATATTAAAGTAAAATAAATAAAAAAAAAACAATAATTGATAAGACGTATAATGATTTATAATTTAACGACTTGTTATGAACATATATAATATAATATATGAAAAAAAAAAGATAAAAGTAAGTATATAAACGGTTAAATATTATAGAATTTTCAATATGTAGAACGTTTTAGAAAACCCCAGACGCATCAAAAGTAAGTTATTTATATCTTTACTATTGTATAATGTAATGTTTAGTAATTTATCGACAATTCACAATTTATTAACGTAAGTTCACTTTATATTTACTTTCAGTAGCAAAATGAATTATTCTGTAATACTTTGTATTGTCTCATTGGTGGTTATAAGTCATGAATTTGGAATTGATACTTCAGAAGGCAACGGTCCATGTGGGGATTATCCAACCAAACCAAATTTCGACGCTTCTAAAGTGAGTACTAAAAAAAAATTATGTTGGTTATGTAAGACAGGATTCTCCATCAAATTTTCACTGTGAAAAATGAAAATTTCAGTTTGCAGGTACTTGGAACGAATTGCAAACTTCAACGATACATGCAGATAATAAATGCGATAAAGGTATATTCACAGTGATATCGGATAGAGAGATGCTATTAACATTTTCATATAAAAGGTTATACTTTTTCTTTTATTAATATTCATTTTTATAACACACGTTACTTTCTTATCTTAAGATTTCTTGAAAAACTATATATATGATACGTGTACATGTATTAAATATTTTATCATTAGTTGAACGATAGTTAAAAAAAAATCGTCTAATTATTTTCTTCTTATATTTTCTTATAGGAAAGATAAATATAACAAATACAATGTTACGTTAAGCGCTAATGATCCAAAAGAAGCAAGATTCCAAACTATTACTTCTGACTCTAGAAATGCGGATACATTCTTTATTATAGATACAGATTATGACAAATATGCAGTCACCGTTTTGTGTGAAAATGAGAACAACGAACATTTCGGTATGAATATTCCTACTTTTTAAAATATAAAGGAAGCATCACATACTTTCATAGAGTTACTATTTACAGATCTTGTAAAAATGTGGACCAAAAGAAATCCTACGAATTTTCGAGATGAAGCGATAAAATTGTCAGTGGATGCTATGAAAAAACTCGATAAAAAATTCAATATAATTTATACTGATTTGTACAACACTGATCATTCAAAATGTCCGTAAATAAATATTAAAAACCAAATAGATTTTCGTTAATTACCTCAGTTGATTATTGATACATGTTTGTCAAATACGATCATGTAATATTTAACAAACGACAAACCTAAAATTTCGTCATGTTTTGATTCATATTTTCGAAGCATTGAATGATATCATTATGTACCCATAATATGATTCAGATCTACACATATTATTTCAATCAAATTAATGTAGTTATAATAACATGAAAAAGTTCAAATATTTCCGCTAAAATAAATTAATCGATATTTGTCAATCTATCCTGACGTATTGCTTAGCTTCAATGATTAATGAACACATACCCAATAAGACAAAGCTTTTGAAATTTTAGTATTTCAATTCGCAAATATTTGCAAAAAATAAAATATTTTTAAATTCCAGTAATGAACAAAGAATATATTTCCGATTCTCCGTACACAAAGCAATATATTAATCGGGCAACATCCGCATAAGGTTCTGCACCTTCTACAACCATTGTAGGTACATTTTCGTGATATTTTAGACACGGCTCGCACTTAACCAACGTGACTTATGGACACTGAACATGAACTTGTCGGGCAATCCAAAGTCCCGGATATAATATCTGCTCGCCAGGCCAAACTAGATATGGCGAAAGCCTTCCTGAAAGGTTGGGCAGATTCAGATGCGTTTGATTGTGAAGATGGAGAAGTATTTCGGTCGATTATTGTCGGTTTTTTGCCTTCTGTCATATTTTAAGGTTACCTATTGTTTTTAATTGATGTTAATTGAAATTTTTGAATTAAAAACGGTATTCAATTGAAAAAAAATTGTAATTGGGTTAAGAATAACTTATCACAGGAGTTAAATACGATGTGACGTACTTTGATTTTTTTTGTTAAAATGTTATAAATAAATTTTATTTGTAGATTATATTTTTAAATGTTTATTATCGATATCTATTGAAATATGTTTTAAACTTTTTTGCTCAATATTCAAAAATAGAGTTAATATTATAATAGTGTACAACTGTTTCAATAGATGACTCTATAAAAATTATTATTATTTTTCGTTTATTATAAATATGTATACATATTATACATAGATATTTTTTTTCAATTAAATTTGAAAAAATACAAATATACATAATTTTATTTTTCCGTTATATTTACATATTTTTTGCCGCTTTTTTTAAATATTATCAAGTTGAATAAAAATAATCTTTGATGAAAAGAAACACATACATATTAATTTTTATATTTGTTATAATTCAAAATTTCAAATTGAAGAAATATTATTTTATGCATTCGGTTGACATTTAGCTTTTAATAATATTTATAAATCATTTATTTTGTATTTTCGAAAGACTTATAAAATTCGAATTATAATAAAAATTTATTAAGAGCTATAATTTTCACAGAAAAAATATGTTAAATAAAAACACAACAATAAAAAAATATGAAACTCTAATTCCGATTTAACTAAATTTCTACGTTATAAAGATAATTTCCGTAAAATACAAAATTATTTCAAAAATTAAATGCGTGTTTTAAAAATATCGTAAAATTGCATCGGATTCATATTTTGAGGTAGAATATTACATTCGATTTGAAAATAAAAAGATTAAAATATATCACAATACATTTCAGTTAAAGAGTTACAATTTTGCAATGTCGAATCATTACATTGCCATTTTCTGGATAATATTGTCAATTCACATTTTAAAGCCCGTCCTATACATTTATACAAATCAATACTATTTTTATAATAAATTAGGGAGTAATTAATACTAAATCTTGAACTATAATATTATATAAGTAATTATAAGTGACCAATATCTATTCACTTATACAATACAGACTAGAATTATGTATGGATTTTCGTACTTTCAAACGATTAATACCGTTTAATCTCTTGTAGTTTTATATCATCATTCAAACTAATATCTTCAGGTGCCATCAACATATTTTGAATTTCTAAGAAACTCTTGCCTTTCGTTTCGGGTACTTTCCACAACATGAAAATAAAGCAAATTACTGTCATTGCAGAAAAACTCCAAAAAACTATTGGCAACCCCAAAGAGTCTTTCACAATCTGGTAACTTTTCGTCATGACGAAACCTTCTAGCGCAGCCATAATAATAATAAAACAGAATCCAATCTCCTTGACGTTAGACGAGAAAAGTTCTCCGAGCTGAGTCGAAGGGATCGGGCTGAGACCAAATGAAAAGAAAACTTGCAAAGCATTCAATCCTACTATTGGTATCCAATTTACATATTCGATAGTGCCCAGCACATTTTTTTCGTCCAAAAATAAGTATGTTCCTAATAAGGCTGTGGAAACCGCACACCCCATAGATGATACCAAAAGTAATGGTCTTCTACCCCATCTATCTACGAAAAGAATAGACAAAACTCCAGCAGCATTACCGATAAACGAAGTCATTATAACAGCAACATCTGATCTTATGGGTACTCTGAATGCCTTATATATGTGTTCTTGATAAAATATAACCACTAAGGCTCCACTTAACTGCTGAGCAATGATTGTCAAGTTGACTATCAACAAAGCTCTAGGGTTCGGTTTATCTTTCAAAAGTTTGAAGCATTCTATAATTGACGGGTTTTCATTTGTGACCTTTTTTATTGTTTTCAACTCCTCTTGTACTATCAAATCGTTCTTTTGACGTCTCAACCACTTGATAGATTTGACGGCTTTATCTTCGTCGCCCATTCTCATCAAATAATAAGGCGACTCGGGCATGAACAGCATGGTGATCAATAAAAATATTGGAAACAGAGCTGATATACCAGCCATCGTTTGTAAAGATACATACGGTGCCGTACACGAAACAAACAATCCACCTATGGCCATCCACAACATGAAGAAAGTCATCAACGCTCCTCTGTTATGATTTTCGGCAACTTCAGCTACGTATATGGGAGTAGCAGTCTGACCGAATCCAACTCCTAACCCAGACAAAAATCTGGATACGTATAACCATTCTGGCGCAGTTGCGAAAATTATAAGTGTGAATCCGACCAAGTATGGGAATGCCGAAATTATTGTTGTTTTTTTAGGACCCAAGGTTCGAGACAGGTACGATCCCAAAACTGGTCCAATAGCACATCCCATTGGCAAGCAAGCGGCTATCCAGGACATTTGCTCCTCTGTTACTTGGAACGGAGATTCTGGAGAGTTCAATATAACCAGAGATGGAGACGACCAACAAAAACATATTCCTCCAGCGAAGATGTTCAGGGAAGCTGAAAATAAACAAGACAAAACCCATTATCAATATCCGTGCAACGATAACTCGAATTGTTATATATTTGATTGCAAACACTAAATAGGCGAATGCAAACACAATTATGTGCTATCTTATCGCTCTTTACTGAAGCATGGAATTAAAATTTACACTTTCATAGGCGTGAATAATATTTTTAAATTCACGACCTTTATATTGGAATATAAGCGTATTAGTATTACCGTTAATAGTTTTATGTACAGTTAATAACGAAAGGCCACGTGAATAATAATTTCTCAGTATATTAACATTTCAGGGTAAACAAAAATCATATCGATTTATAAATAATCTACAAAAATAAACACGAATATACTGTACTTAATGAACACGTGATGAATAAATTTTGACCCGGTGATTATATTATATAATAAGCTCTAGAATTTGAACAGTTATTTATTGAAATTTTCACGAGTATTTGTGACGATTGTTTTTATTTTTATAGAAAATAATAAATGCTATTTTTTTCAACCGAATAATAATATATAATACTTGATTCACGAAGTCTTTAATAATTTTCAATCACACGTGCCAAAAGTTTATTATGCAAGATTCAGTTTTCTATACAATCTTTCATTAATTATAATTAATTGATTGTACTGATTAGAAAAATCATCACTTATTTTAACATATAGTTTCTCGCAATGTAATTGATCGAGATTTTTAAACAATCTTACAAAATCTGGTATTTGAAATATTATTTCGAATATTATATGATGTCATAAGTCTTTTTGAAAAACTTTCTAAATCACAAATATCTCAAAATGTCAAAAGTTATCAACATTTTTTGAATACTAATATCATATCACGCCTTGCAATGTAGTTATTCATTTATATTAAATAATATATGTAATTGATCTTAATTGCATTTTTATTATAAATATCTTCACTTATATGTTTGCATAAAATAATAAAAAGTCCAAGCGAAAATTAATAGCTCAGTATCATTTTAGGTTAACGTTATTCAAATGACCTCTTTGAACTTGTTAATAATTATATAGACTTTAAACTAAACATTATAATCTCAATAAATATAACCAAAACTTAAAGAAAAAATCAAACATCAAACATTATATACAGATCATTTATTTTTTTATATTCTATGTTTAATTTATAGAAGATTTATATATTTATTGAATATGTAAACACTTTTAATTTATCATTTAATATAAATAAAATAATTATTTTATTTTGTAACAATAAAACTATTGCAAAATTTGATCAATTAATACATTTTATGTCTTTTATGTATATGTCTTGACAAACTGTTAAATTCGAAAATCAATATAATCTTTTTGAAGACTACATACTTCTAAAAATCGAATGTTAGCTCACAATAAACAAACCGACAATAAATGTTAAATAAAATACTAAAAACTGACCTGATAACACTGCTAACCATTGCGGCCATTGTTTATTCAAGCTGATTTTTTCTTCGACCTTTTCAATTTTCAAATCCATGATTCAACTTTGAAAAGCGCCAATATTTACGATGAATGAATTCTGCTGACACCGAAAACAAGAAGCACTCGAGCCGACTGCAGACGCGCGCACGTGGAAATTCGAAATTTCCCGGAAAAGCGCTCGAGGCCCTCGACTGCTATCAACCCTCCATTTTCGAAACTAAATTCAAATTCAATTACGATTGACAATCGATGATAAACGGGCTTATCGATCGCCAACGTCGACGTGTTAGTCGACGAATGATTGTCGGCGAAATGAACTCGATCGGCCGCGAATCGCTTTATATATGGCGGTGTTCGGAAACGTGCGAGTTCTAATTCGTTTTTGGACAGTGAAAATAAAATGCGCAATGGCATTCGACATTGATCGAAATGTCGACCGATGGCGGAAAGATGGTGTTTCAATATGAAATAATTGTGATTCTCGGTAACATTGCCGCTCGCATGCGGTGTGCAATATTGTGTTTGGTTTGGTTTTTTGACAGTGCTAATGACTTTCATAGAATACGAATTCCATTTTTTTGTAGATGAGAAATTTCAACACGGCGTAATGATTGTTTTGATAAAAACCGCAAACGATCGTTTTATGACCAGAATTTTTGGTAAGTATCAAATGCGTTTATTTTATATTATATTATACATCGAAAATATGTTTCCTTCGTTTTAATTTTGATATTTTATAAAATATAAATAAGGATGTACGTATTTTTTAAATATTTTAACCGATAAAATACCACATAGTTCACTTTTTCTTGTTTTTAATTAAATTTTAATCAAAATATATTCGAATTTCTTAAATTTTATTTCGAAAATTAACGTAATTTTCCAATTTATGGTAATTTTATCCAAATCCGTATTAATATTAAATAGCATAAATAATTTAAAGTTTTTATAAATATTTTCAATCTAAAATGAAACTAACGACTTATGCTTAAGGAATAAAAACGGAAAATAGTTTTACAAAATACCTAATACACATGTACGAATTCATGTCAAGTTGTTTGTTTCTATAAAAGGAAAACCTATGGTCAGAAAATCAACTCTTAATGTTTATCCATTTGATTTTCAAGCCAACAGATGATTTCAAACTTTTTTTGAATAACCGGATTATAAATATTTAGACCGCAAAACAAATGATTGTAAAAGTAATATAAAAAATATTGCACGCGCAAACTACGTCACACTTAACTTCCAAGAAAGAATCGGCAACAACAATTTTTGCAGTAAATAATATAAAATGTCAATCGACTTAATTTCAATCATTTGAACAGTAAATTGCGAAAAAATCGCTAGTACAGATAAAATAATGTTAAGTGATTTTAAATTTAATTGAAATAGAATTATATGTTGCTCAATTAAAAAAAAATGGTTCAAGGTTGATTTATTCAGATTTTATCGTCAAATATACTGACTTCCTTAAAAATTTCGAGTGAGATTTGATATTTACATTCTATACACATTTCGTTTCACATTGAAATTATTATTATGCTGCAAGACATTGAACCCTTCGTGGTTTCGTAACCGAATACCTATACCAATTTTTCTTCATTAGATTCATCATGAGATTTTCAATACATTAACGTGGAGATATTTTGATGTTGAAACAGTATAATTGAAAAAAAATGCATCGAAAATCGTGATTCAAACAGTGAATTTCACCTGCTCTTTCTTAAACTGGTTTGTGTGTAATATTTTCCTTGACCGCCATAAACGCAACCATGAAGGCATTGAAAATTAATTGTTGGTTCACTAAACAATTTCGATTTTCGTTACAAAATGAAACGATACAATTAAATGTTGATGTTAGGTTTTTTCTATATTATACAGCTGTAGAGGGAGGGGGTCAAGGAGGCCCTGACCCCCCTAAATTATAAAAATAATTAAAAATATCACTTAATTATGAGAATTATGTCAATATATATAATATCATATAACTATTTTTTCTTCTCAGCTGTCTAAAATCAACATCTTCCACATACTAAAAAGCAGAGGATTCTTTTTCAATTTATACTATTCAACACTTTGTACAACTCGACCATATAATCTAGTTTGAGACAGTACAATCAATAATTACACTGCTTCCCAAATCAAATTACGATATTGCAAAAGCTCAATACAGTTCTGCAAATGAGAACAGAACATCCTTTCTCGGAAAGGCCTATCAATCTATAATATTTATACAATGGGCTGGTAGTTGAATTTGTTCCCATCCTATCGAACACAAAGCGGATGCATTTTCATACATCCGCTTTTTCATGCAATATGTTGTCTTTTGCGGAAAATTAGAAAGATGTGTGTACAGGAAATTACCTTTGTTTATAATTTGAAAATTGATTCAAGTTTGATTTATTCAGATTTTATCGTCAAATGTACTGACTTCCTTAAAAATTTCGAGTGAAATTTGATATTTACATTCTATACACACTTCGTTTCACATTGAAATTATTATTATGCTACAAGACATTCAATCCTTCATGGTTTCGTAACCGAATACCAATACCAATTTTTCTTCATTAGATTCTTCATGAATTGAATTTGATTCGAATTTATTTTACATATCCTTACTCAGATTTATAGAACACTTAATTTAAATCATTCCTCATTTGTTTAACAATCGAATACACGTATCGATTCTCTTAGTAACAAACCATAGTTTCGACTTGATATAATATTTATTAAACTCAGGTGCAAATTTTTTTATGGATATGTGATCGTTAATTTTTTTAACGATATAGATACTTTATGAGATAATGTTACGGTCAAGACTGCTTCCAATTTTGAACTGGAATATACCGAAACAAAGAGAAAAATTTAATTTGACAACACATATTCGATTGTTATTATCTTATTGACAGTTTTTCAGTTCGAATGAAAAAATAATAATTTTTGATAAATCTAGAAAAGGTCATCGCATGTAGTAGTGGTATGTCTGAAACGACGCAATTTTTTCATTATTTAAATACTTTTTGATGCAAAAAGATTATGCGAATTACGTTTATTATAACTTTATATGATTTTATACGTAGTCTGCATGAATCAATATGATGTTATGTGATATTAAAACTATTCAAATAATATTCATGCTACATATCATTAGAGTAAATTTATTATTTCATCATATTGTAAGTAAAATGACTATTTTTTTTCACTTCTTTAAATGCAAAGTTTTAATATACCGTGTATTCTACTTATTTATTCATATTAAAATCAAATACCAATTATATTTTTAGTTCAATGTGCTTTAAAATTCATAATTTAATTTTAATAATAATGATTCAAGTTTATTTTTATTAACTCGATGGTTTCAAGAATTTTTTACATAAAAACGTATATATATATCAAATCAAAGCTGATATTATTTAATCATAGTAGGAAAAATCTTGTTAAAACGCCATAACAATATAAAATATTTAACATATTGTGTAGATTAAATCGATATTCTTTCATTATTTTCCAGTAAAATCCGGTTTTCGATATTATACAGCATTCACAAATGGAGCATAAAATGCATAATCCTTAATGACTCAATATAAATTATTAATTACCTCATAATGCGCATTTGATACTGATTCAATATCTTTAACGAAATAAAAAAAAATTATTCGACTGTCAAATATTATTGTATTGATTGTGATTTTTTTTGCATGTGTAAAAAAATATGAAATATAATAATTTAGATTACTATACATAAGGTTATCGATCGAAATACACCGTATTTTGAAACAAAGACACTTTATGATAAAAGCTTATTTCGGATTTACAAAAATTGTCATTGAATAACAGTTGCGAAATAAATATCTGATTGTCCTCAATATAAGAATATTTGTAGTTGTCTCATGTTTTTGAACGAAATCTATTTGTCTGTAGAATTCACAAGGTTCAGTTAATTCATGTTAATTGCTGATAATTTTGATGAATTACAATTTGTCTAATTATGATAATTGAACTGATTGAAACACTCATATTTATTTTGATATTTCGATAGGAGATTTCCGTGAATCATTTTTTTTCAATAAATATAATATTCTATTTTTTAAACAAACAATTTCGGTCAATTCCCTTTATGAGTAATTAAAAAAATATGATTTATCATTTGGTAATACAGAGAGTTTTTATCTATGTTACAATATCGATAATTTTTAAACAAATAAATATTACAAAACTCAAAATACATTATTACTGCAGTTTATATAAGAAACAATGATTCAGTAGATAAACATAAAATAACAAAAAAACACAGCAATTTATCGTTTATCTATTATACTTTTATTAATATTATACTAGAGTAAACATTCGAAATGTCAATTGTAAAAATATGTTTAATTATTAAAGTATCCATATCGTAAGATAATGCTCAAGCTGATTATAACTGTAATTGCACCTTCATATCTCGAGTAAATATTTATTATCATACACTGTAAAGTTTCTAAGATTTGATTATTTTCATAAGGCCATGTAGATATCATAATTTCGAAAGTAAAAAATTGTTTTTTAAAAAATACAAATGAACCGAAATACACAGTCAAATATTATAATATTAATGAATTGTTTTGGATTAGTTACTTCTTTATATTTCACAACGGTCAAGGTGTGGATGACAAAACGTTCTTGATAATGATATAAACATTAACATGTGTTTAATAACACTTAGTGCATAACATTAGATATGATTATCTCGTGACATTGTATCGCAATTGAATATTCGAAGGTTTTACAATTAATGCCTTTATGATTTTTCTATCGTACCGCTTGAAGGGTTTTCGTAAATAAAACTACTACTGCTTTGCGATTTTCCATAATGTTCATTACAGAAACATTACTCAATCAAATATTTTCTGTTTTATTGGAACCATTTAATTTTCTACTATTATATTTAGTACCGTGTATTTTAATATGGTTATAAAAGCGTTGATATATGTATAAAAGTGTTATCAGAAATTTTATATAGTTCTTGGAATAATATTACAGATATGAAAATAATTAAAGATTCATTTTTTTGTTAAATTTACTGCTTTTAAGCATTGTAACGATACTCGATATTTTTTAATGCTTTTTCACCTATTCACCTATTGACAGCGTTACATATCGCTTAACTTATGTTATCCGTAAATTCGACAAGGTTAAACCGCTAACTTCCATTGAATATATGCGACATATAAAGAAAAAAAATCGAATTTGCGGCATTCGTCACACACCAAAATTTTCAAAAATGACATCCCAATATAATTAGCATCACAAAGAACCCGTGTGTGCAATTTTTTCTAGTTAATTACTGCAATATACGACACGGTAGAGTACAATTGTAAATGGGACGTTTTACAATATTTATTGTTCGTCTGAAGCGTTGCTTTTGTACAACCGGAAAACGAACAAAAGCCTTTTCATAATCCAGCCGATTTTCGATTCGTTATTTTATTTATACGTGTCTCGTATATATTCACATTGTTTTATTGCTAATTCGAAATGAGTGTATACGGTGTTAAAAATATGCCGATGTGTATTTTTGCTATTTTATCTATAATAAAAGAATATGTTTAAATATTATTCATGTATCTCAATTATTATTGATTGCAGGTCATGACCTTTTATATACCTTCAGAAGCTCTTTCTGAGAATTATTCGTATTAAATAATAAGCGGAAAGTGATTATATCCATTTACTGGCAGGGCCA
This sequence comes from Hydropsyche betteni, assembly GCA_028571205.2. Classification (NCBI taxonomy): domain Eukaryota; kingdom Metazoa; phylum Arthropoda; class Insecta; order Trichoptera; family Hydropsychidae; genus Hydropsyche; species Hydropsyche betteni. The sequence goes on along the minus strand of JAOXNN020069995.1, from coordinate 14,586 downwards.
ATTATCGCTTGAATTAAATCAGTGCATCAGGCAGCGCCAAACCTTTTACCAATTGGTTAAAGGTTTGTAATTGTAAATTTACAATTATCACTTTAAATAATAACGAATTGAAATACAAGTATTTTATTGTCACTCTGTACAATCTGACGAAATTGGTTGATTAGTGGAAAAGATTTACACGCGGTGGCTGCGTGAAGTAGGCTTTTTCGCAGTTAACTCGTAAATTACAACAATAGGAAACGTCATGCTGAACTATTTGCATTAATTTTCTATATTACATAAGTGATTCTGAGAAGTCGATTATTTATTAATTCGCGATCACTTAATCTTCCATATATCATGAGTTCTCGATTCTTGTCCATTCCAAGGCTGTATTTTGCGCACGTGTTTGTTTATGTACCACGTAGTAAACCATATTTTTTTGTTCATTGTCAGAGTGAAAGTTGAAGTTGTGCATTTGTTTGCGATTCGAAGATATTCAAAAATAAATTCCTTATCAATATGAATGTTTTTCTAGGAACGTGTTTTTTACAACACATGTTAATTAAAATGAGAATAATTAATTGTTTCGATAGAACTTTAAAACGAACAATCACAGTATATTAGGACATACACACATTTATAATTTTAATTTTTGTGATATTTTAATCTTCATTTATAATTGCTACCAAAATAGGAATCGACCTTCGTCATTTGAAGTACATAAAGTGATAAGTCGATGGATTTGCTTTTGAAAATTTTCACACAAACATGTACTCTAATAAACTTTTTCAATATTGTGCTATTGTTTTTATAAATATAATGAATATCGTGTCCCATTATCAATTCTTTCGAGAGCATTGTTGTTTGCTAATAGTATTAGACGAAAATAAAAGTTTGTTTGAACTTTAACTCTGCGATTGGCAAATATAACAGTATAAACATAAGAAGAAATACATTTCATACTTTAGTTGGTTTTACACCTTTAAACATAAAATTATATAAAAATAGAGAATTTTATAATTTCTATGCAACTACAAATCATTTTGAATTTCTCATTACAATGACACAGTTGAGAAACAATTAAAATTGTACTAAAGGCGGTCAAGTTTAAAATAATAATTGCATCCACATTATATCATGTGAAGACTGAAACCTTTTACGTGGTATCAATTTCTTCTTTTTTTTCAAGTTCATTAATCACGCCAGTTGAATATCTTTGTTTATGTATGCATAAAGAAATAAGCTTTTTTTATCAAGTGATGCATCGAATACACATTCAAGTTTCATCGAACTTTGATTCTAATGAACCGTTATATTAATATACATAGATATGTAAACGTACACGTTCAGTTCTCAAGACTTGTTTTTATTGAAACATGTGTAATTATTTTAAAAATAATCTCGATTTCATTACAAAAGAAGTTTGAAAGAATTCGAATTATTTTTATTGACTATTTATTCTCTTATTTTTATTTATATAGGTACATAAAGAACTTCTTTAAATCCCAGAATCTTGAGACTGAAAATTTTTATTTTTTTACGATACATATTTATCGCAAAGTTGTTTAATTTCAAGGTGTCGCGAAATATTAAATCAAGGTTCATTTAAGAAATATAGGCCGAAAGTCGACAACCTTGCATTTTTACTCTTGTATATGTTAGTCAGAGGTCAGAGGCGTTCATCGTCGTTTACATGCATTGTCTAGAGAATTTATAGATAAAATAAAAGTAAATATTAACGAGAGAATGCAACGAACTGCCAAAATCGATCAGACAAAATGTACAATAAACATAATTTGAGTGATTTGACAGACGAGTTAGTTTTGTTATTGACTGTTAGCAACACAAAAACCTAATACACGTTCGAAAATTTATAATATATTATAGTTGCCATCTGTTATTGTCAATAGATAGAGTAAGAGTATTTGTAAAATTATATACCATTTTCTTATTATGACGGCCTTAAGAATCTGAGTATTATTTTAGCATTTTATATTTAGTTAACCGCTGAAAGTTTCTTGAATAGCGATTTTATTTTAAAATAAACTAAAAATAATTGTAAATATCTAAACAATTAAAATCACATTTTGTTTTACTTCGTTACTCCTTTTGGAAGTAACCAGGGGTTTGAACCGGAACTGAACCGTAACCGAAAACTGCTAAAAATCGAATTTTTTGTCGGAAAGAAAGCCGGAACTGAACCGAAAAAAGTATCGGTTTATTTCTGTTCGGTACAATTTTTAAAATAATAATTTAATATATAATACTTAATATTGAAGCGGAAATTTAACTTATATACGTTATATGGGGAAACATGTGACAAAATTTAGCACATTTTTTTATGAATAAGAAAAAATACATATTATTAATAATATTATGAACAATATTATTATTTTTACCTAAACCCGTAATTGTATTCTTTTATAATTTATTGCACATTATTTTTTCATCGAAAGGAAGTTATACGCAATTCAATTGTTACATTATCTATTAAGACAATGAATCTGACTAGCAATAAGTTTTTTTATCCATTATTGAAAGTCACTAGAAGTATGTTATGCTTTAACCGTTTATTTGTCACCTGTCAAAATGTACTACTCCATATTATTAACAGCACTTAATGTGAAATATTAAAAAAGTAAAATTCGAAAAATATTTTTTTTTGATATAGAATTAATTGTATAGATAATTAATGGAAATTTGATGTGACTATTTTTTTAACTACTTCAGGATATATACTTCCTGATCGCATTCAATTTATCCTTGCGTATTGTATTTATATGAAAGATCTAATAATGAAAAATTATATTTAAACGCCTACCCATTTTCTAAATATAGAAAAAGAAATCCTTGCATATAAAAAATTTGAGAGTAACAAAATCCTTCATATTTAAACGAAAAAGTAAATTAAAATTTCTGATATAACATTGAAAACTTTCAATGCATTCATGTAAGGTTCTAATTATTATATTTCATCAGTTCACCCCCGAACTTCGTTGTATAATATTTACATACAAGTAGTTTTTTTTTTCAAACAATTAACAAAAACCCAATTTATTCATGATATTATACGTTAAATAACTGCTTAAATTCTTTTGATTATAGTTATATAGATTTCGATCATGATTTTTGTTTTGATATAACGGTTTTTTTGAAATGCGATACTTGTTTAAATTTTTTCGTTGTTCAAATTTGAAAGAATGTGTAAAAACTTTTTTGAAAAAAACTAATGCCAACATTCAAAGTTTCATTGATGAGAATACATGCATTTATAGAATTGAAATATCCATTGTTGACACAGCTGATCATTTTGTATGTAAATTTGATATTGTCGCATTGATCGATGGAAAGATGCGTCATACATGGGCCATCTTAGGAAAACTTTATACGTCATTCATTTCTTGAAATTTAGCAGTTTCATGGTCAAATTATTTCTCAACATATAAACAAGAAATGCATAAATGTCATTGACAAAATACTACAGTACTTTTGGGAGCAATGATCTGTTGATTTGACCTCAAATAAAAATGTGTTGGCATCTTTGGAAATAGTTACACTCACTTTTTCCTACGCTGATAATGTCAAATGAATTAGTCTTATTACGTTTAGATAACTGATGGATATGAAAGGAAAATTAACTGACGTGAGTCCCACCATAATCCGATTGAATAATATTGTGAAAAGCTATACAAATGCATTAAAATGCAATTATTTAGAAATATTCATATTTGAATTTTTTGCTTCATATTTCGTATTTTACAAAAAAAAACCATTTTTTAATACTACAAATATAATTTTAATCGATAACATTAAAATAATGGTCATATACAACAGTAAATTTATAGAGACATCTATTTAAAATTTATTAAAGCTTTATAAATTTCGTTACTTTATATCAGCTTAAATGAATCGAACATAGATAAAAATTATAATAAAAGTAAATTTAAAATTACTTATATGAATACATTTCTTACTTAATAATAATTATAAGATCAAGAGAATAAATCACATTTAATGTAAAAAATCTTTATTTGAAACATGCAATGAATACCATATTCGAACAAATAACGTATTTAAATTTACTTCCATATTTTATTTGTCAATGACACGATTTTATTAGTCACTCGATTAAAATTCAATTCAGTTCCTACCCTTTTACAAAATAAAGTGAACTTCTCGTTTCCGTATGACGTTCACTGCAAATTAGATGATCACTATTCACTTGTTGATTTCATAGTGAAAAATTAACATATATACTGATTAATTGCCACCAACGTATTAAAATACGTTGTATTTAGATCAAACTTTATCATGAAAACAACGTAATAAAATAAAATTATATCGACATGCTTGAAGAACATTGAACAAAACGTTGACACGTCCAAAGTTGAATTTGACATGGTCATTCAAAATTTCCTTTTTTACTGCTCATCATCAGCATTTAACATAAAACATTTCACGGTCACGCGTGAGTTCGAATATACGATGAACCTCGGAAGTTTGAACAAAACTCAATTTGAAAAAAATTTACATAATTGTGAAATATTATAAATAAAAAAAACACTATCTAAAAATTCAATACGAATAATCAATGTTTGTAAAAACTGTAAGTGCCTTTTTTCCGTAAATTGTGAATTATTTTTAAGTTAATTGTCAATTTTTTATTTAGAAATACATACATGTAGTTTAAGTTTCAATTAAGGACACGAAAATATATGGATACCCAATTAAATTATTTAATTTTGTTAATTACTCGTAGCTTTTCCTGGTCCATTATATTATTTAATATTTATGTTTTCGAAAAATATGTATTTTTTATTTTCCAATATTTATATATGTAAAAATACAAAATAACTGTACAAATTATGTTCTATTTTTTTGCATTTCTATTGCGCGAATTTGATTTAAAATACAAACACCATATAAATAAATAATTAGTGTTCAGCAAACATTTATAATACAAAATACTTCCTGCGTAGATACGAAAACAAGATTTGAATATTCAAAAATTATTTCATCGCGAAACCCAAAAATAAATAACCATACGTACGTGCAAAAATTCAAAACGAAACTTCACAAGAATTGTACTAATGAATATAGAATTTTCACGCATAAACAATATCATAAAAAAAAAGTTCAAAACCTCCTCCGGGTTTTTTCCGACCCAAACGAGAATCTGATGACGTTTCAAATAAGATCCTCTCACTGAATTATGCACATCCCAATCATTACTACCTGTCGTCTGCCACACTTTTCTTATACATGGCCATTAAACCCGCAGCTTCTTAGAATTAATCTTTTGTGAAACAAACAAGATTTTTCGCTCATCGCAAGCGCTCGCATATATTTAAACTGTTTGGACAAAACGGCCATTCGATGGCTGAGTTCGCCAATTACATCATCCGACTGCAATTTGTATGCTCAAAGTTGTTGCGAAACTCTTCTCGGAAAATCGGTTTCTTTTCAAAATTTCATTAGTTCAATTCGTGACATTCTAATTCGGTATATACAAAATGTGTTCTTGCTATTTCTTGTTTTTCAACGATGAACGCATCCTGTAATTATTCATTTGAAGATATCGAGCTAAGTCAAATAATTTCGTTCGCCAACTGTACAGACGCTAAAGATTATTTGATTGTACACAACAGAATTAGTTAAAAAGTCAATTTTGAGTTGAAACTCTATATATTCATTAATAAAAACAATTTAATTGATCATACCTGACTACATTAAATTAAAATTTTCAATCTGTAGTTTGAAATAAGAACAAAAAAAAACCTCGTAGGAGTACATTGAAGATTTATTTTCGCCGATATTTATTTTATGCACACGATTTAAGTGAAAATTAAACATTTATATTTATTGACGTCATGAGGAATAAAAAATGAAATGGTTTTGAAAAGGTTCAAATTCAAAGAAAACTCTTATAATGTTTTCAAAAGAATCTCAATACAATTCAATTATATGGAAATTTTCAGAAAACAATGAGTTGTTTTTTTATACAAAAATATATGTATTTTGGATATATCATATCTCAAAGATGGGAATAAATAAATACATATTAAAATAAGAATAGAATGAACTTTACCAAAGAAAAACTTTAAAATATTCACTAGTTGAAGAGTAATATTGATTTATATTTCAATATATAATAATATACTTACAATTTGCGTATTTGTGTCGCCTTCTTAAAATTCAAAAAGTGTCCAAGTAGTGACATTTGTCACAAAGTAACAGTAATTCTACTTTGTAAGAATAGATTAGAGGCACGCTGGAATTTCACGTTATATAATTAAAAAAAATACAACAGAATGTAAAATAAAAATTGATTACAATCAATGAAAAAAATATAGGCGAATTATATTTAAAAGTTTATTTTTTTCGAACATATGAAGTACATAAAAATATGACCCATTGCGCTTACTGCATCATAAAAAGGCACCTTTCACTTTCAAACGTCGAGTAATTGACTCACAAAATCACCTAAGACTTCACTTAAAAACCATATAATCGGTCGATTCGCGACCATCGACTATTGCAAAGACTTCAGAAGTCTTCGATCGAATTTCCTAAATTTCGGATTCGTTGAAATTTTTTGGACGCCGTTGACACGTGCCAAGGTGATAACACTGAAAACGGCCATTTTGAACTCGAAATCCTCAAGAGGAAGGACACGGGTTAAGCCTTTCGTCGTGCCCATCTCTTTGTCGATTTGTCGTGCGCGACTTTGAGGTCAAAACTCTTTTACAAGGAGAACACGAGCGCTTCGCAGAACGTTTTCGAATGCAAAAAACGCGAGTTTGAAAGATCGATTTTATCGTTTGGAAGTGGGGATTTTTGTTTCGGATTGATAACGGGTTATTTAATTTACGATCGGCCGCGGGCGTTGCGTAATAAGTTTTCTCAGAATCAATACAGCCTTTTATAAACAAAAATAAGTTGATATAAACACTTTGCACCCGGGGCATTTTTTGGCCACGTGCGATTGTCGTGAACGGTTTTTAAGCAGAGCATAATTCACAGTGATTTGTTTCGATGTATTCATTCAAACGTGTCACAGGATTATCATGAGTTGGGTTCATTCATATTTTATCTCTGTTAAATATTAATGCTTCATGTAGTATTGACACTTTATTTTTAAATAATTAATTAATAAAAATAAATGATCAAAAATTTATAAATAAATAAATGTCGATGTAGGGTGACCTGTTATGCTTTGGTGGAATATTTGTATTTGTATTGTATATACTAGCGGTAGTACCCGGCGATGCTCGGGACTTGGCGTTTTAAATCAAATTATTTTTTATACGGTGATCGGTCGAACGATATATGGGGGGGGGAAATTTATTTGCAGACCGTCCTGTTTTGGGCTCTGAGAAATATGATCACCCTATTTTAATGATGCGAAAATCTTCTCAACAAAAAAATATTTTTTTTATATAGGTGGGGGAAGATTTTTGGTGGACCGTCCCGTTTTTGGTTCCGGCAATATGGTCACCCTATTTTAATGATGCCAAAAACCTTCTTCACTAAAAAATACATACACATGCCAATTTTCATGGCGATCGGTCGAACCGTATTGGAGTAATACGGCAACAAACAAACATCAATTTTTAAGATAAAGATTATTGTTAATTTTATGATAAAAATGAATAAATAAATTAATGAATGAATCATAGAAAATCAAAAGTTTTATTATTTGAAGTCGCTGTTATTTTTGTAAAGTATGTGTTTAACTTTACTATATACAATTATACAACCACCATTGAATATCGTTAAGAAAAGTTTTCGGAATCATAAAACTTTAATTTAATCCACATTTGTGAAAACCAATTTAAATTAAACGCATTGAAAAATCAGTATATTTAAAAAATATTGCTTATATGCTGAAAAGTATATAAAGAAAAACGAAAACTATAAAAGTTAAATTAAAATCTATTAAAGGAGGTACCTTTCCAATAGATTGTTCTGATTTTCATGAAAAAATTCGAATTATTGAAACTAGGTCAAAATAGATCTAATACATGTTTGGAATAAAAATAATAATGATTAAGGTTTCATAAATTATAATATTTATATGGTTTATTTTTGATGAGCTTCTTAAATGCTCAGTAAAAACGAATAAACGGTCGAATTTCAAAAAGTTGAACAATAAATCGAACGGATTTACTACTCTATAAATAATAATATATTTTTCGCATAAAATGGAAATTACATACTAAACGATATATACGTATTTACATAATTTCATTATAATATCAACTTTTTTTTTTTGGGTAAGTCGTTTTATAAGTATTATGTAAATTTTATTTTTATCGTTATTTAAAATTGATCGAGATTAAACAGAAATACTTATTTTTTTTAAGTTTTCATTGCATATATTTCTATAATTTTTGTTCCTGGCTTTTAATTTTTGTAACAATTTTTTACAACCATACGATCAATATACAATTAATTGTAATTACTATGAAGCTTCTAATTTTTTTCAAATCTGCGTCACATTCCAATGAACCTGCACCCAATCAACAAACAACAACCACAAAAAATTCAAATAAACTAATTGTATTGCGCCTGAATCAAATCAACGAAATAATGACGTCTTTTAAAGAGTTCGAGGATTTGTTTTGCTGTTCTGAGAATGAGTCGAAGGATTATATTACTGTGAATTTTTTATTGACTGATTATTCAGTTAGTGTTCCATCACACTATGAGGTCCCAAGAAGAGGTCACCTCAATTTTCACAATGGAAATCGGCATTGTGGTAATCATAAATGATTACAATACATAGATGGCATACGAATTATCGTAATGATGCTCGTCATCAGATTTAATTATTATTTTTGGCAATGCTGCTTGTTCAATGACAAAAATTTATCCATTTTCCAAAAATAAACCAAATTTTTTCGGTCTTTAAATTTATAAAAGTATCAACTGGAGTCCATTAAATATTTGTGATTCTGAGTGCATGCGTTTTGTATTTTTATCATACATAATATAATATGAAAATCAAACTTTCGTTCGTCCGTAATTTATTTATATTACTAATAATACGAGTACATAAAATATATCTTGAGTGAGATCGACATTGAAAAAATCGTATAGAATTCCAGTCGTGTTTAGTTGTCGAATAAACTATTTAGAACGTGACAAGTTCAGGTTCATTGTACGTTTTTTTGTTCGTATGTCATAAATTGAAAAAAATCTATTGAATGCCCATTGTGTACCATAAATAAAAAAGTTTATAAATTGCAAAAAATATAAAACAACAAAGATGTATTGAACATATTGTAGATTCTTTAAACATATAATATCTCAGTAAATGTTCATTTTAAATTTAATAATACAATTTTTTTAAATTTAGATAAGTTCTTAAAGCGCAAATGCAAATCCGTGTTTAACGATAGGTATATATTATAGTATAATATAATATATACTACTAGTTGAAACCGGCAGACGTTCTCCTGCCAGTCTGTATTATAACAGCTAGTGAATGAATAAATTGAGTTTTAGTAGTATTTTCGATAATTAATTTAATATTAATTATTGTAATTATTGTCACAATCAATCAACTACTTGGATTCATTGAATATTATATATCATATATGAATAAGTAACTGTATCAAAATTTTGATGATTTTTCTTTAAGTGTGATAAAAAAGATAACTCTCAATTAATAAATCAGTCTCATTGAGCATCGCATCCATCTACTAACCTTCCACATGCTTAGTTTCGGTGATTAATCAAAACTGATGCATTCAATATGGTCGACTATTGAATAATCACAAATTAAAAAAATGTAAGTATTTCAAAAATTTATTTAAAAACATTAATAGCTAAAACATGGAATGATTCATTTATTCACATAAAAAATAGTAATTAAACGTGGACTAATCGTTATAAATATTTTTGCTATACTATGCTATTTTTTAGTATCATAGTCAAAGCAATCTGGAAGTATTATATTATATATACATATCTAAAAATTCAAGAACGACAAAGTAAAAACACAACCACCTTGACTCAATTCCCTATAGCAATTCGTCTATCGTTAATTTTTTCCAGATAAAATATATTTTATCAATCGATCACACACATATTTTTGTATTATTTATAAATAATTAACCAATGTTTACATAGAAACTGCCGGAATCGCAAGCGTAATTTAAAAAATGTAATTATTCAATGATACTGTTTCATTTAAATAAAATGAATAACACATATACATATAAAACACTTTGGCAAGACGAAAACAATTTTAACATCAATCATTACAAAGAATGTAAGCATTGACTTTGACAAAACTTAAATTATAATACTGATATTTAAAAATAATTTTAATTTAATTTAATTCATATCACTTAAGATTGCTTGTTGATGATGATTTTTTTGTACTATAGATATAATATTTACAACAAAATAAATGTTTGATTTGATCACTACGAATTGATTTTATTCGCCTTTGGAGAAAGTTTGTTCGTGCTTCCGTCTATCAATAAATTTTGAATGTCCAACAAAGTTTTGTTCATCGTCTCGGGCAAATAGATGATAATGATGACCATCATCATAAAAGTGACTGTCGATAACGTATAGAATACACTCGAAGGACCGAACTCGTCATTCAGAATCTGGAACAACTTCGTGACAATGAAGCCGACCATCGCACCACCCACTGATATTATACAAACTGCGATTTCTTTAAAACTCGATGAGAACACTTCACCCAACATTGTATAAGGAATGGGTGCTAGTCCCAAACCGAACGCAACCATCAACGTGTTTGTACATATGATTGGCAACCATGTGATGGCCGGATATGTGTCTTGAAGGAAAGATAATTGATAATATAGAGCTATAAGACCAGTTGAAGTACAGCATCCAATGGATGAGATGATCAACAAAGGCTTTCTGCCCCAACGATCGATTATAAACATCGATGCTACTCCGAAAACCATTGAAATCACGCTGGATATTATCACAGCTTTGTAGGGTGTAATTGGTATGTTGCTGGCTGCGTATATTTGTTCTTGATAAAACGACACAACAGTAGCACCACAAAACTGCTGACCCACAATCGTCGTGAATATCAAAAATAATGCTTTGGGATTCGGTTTATTTTTGATTTCTTTGAGGCATCCAAAGAACGAGAAGTTGTTTTCAACGAGTTTTTTAATCTGGGATATTTCACCTTGTACGGCTTCGTCTTCCTTTTGGTGACGCAACCATTTCAATGCTTTCTTGGCCTCGTCCTCTCTTCCCAATCTCATCAAATAATATGGCGAATCTGGCATGAACGGGAAAGTGGCCAGCATCAGCAATGGGAACAAGCACGATATTTCTGCCATAGCCTTGATCGTCACATGCGGTCCTACAACCAGAGGTAAGAAGCTGCCGAAACCCATCATCATTGTCAATATCATGGTCAAAGCGCCTCTATTGTGATTCTCGGCTATTTCTCCGATATAGATGGGCACGGAAGAGAACCCGAATCCTACTCCGATTCCAGATATGAATCTGGCGATATACAGATACCAAGCGCTGTTTGCGAATATTGTCAAGATGAAGCAAATTAGAAAAGGCACCGTCGACAATATGATGGATTGCTTGGGTCCCAAATATCTGGAACATGCCGATCCGACAATTGGACCTAATGCAGATCCAAATGGCATCAAAGAAGCAATCCACGATGCTTCGTTGTTAGTGATGTTAAATGGTGTGTCAGGACCTTGTAAGATGGCTAGTGAAGGGGACGACCACGAGAAGCATATTCCAGTGTTGAATAGACACAAAGTAGCTAGAAAAGAAAAGTAACGTGAATTAACGTTTTTTTTGTAATATATAATTAATAATTAAAAAATATATAGTTATGTATATATATAAAACATATAGGTCAAAACTACAAATATTACGACTTATAATCTACTCGTTATCGATACTATATATATAACAAAAATAAATAAAATAAATATTACTAGCAATGGAATATTTTTTTCAATTTCTTTAACTTTCAATTCTTCGTAAAATATTGAGTTGTTTTATTTTATGAAAGTGTTACGTATTTTCAAGAGAATTGTTATATAAAATTTGCGAAGATGTTTTTTAGCGATAATATGATAATTCTTTTACTCGTGGTGTATTTTAACTTTATTTCTTACAAGTTGAATTAAAGCAATGGTAGCTGCTGTGTAAGAGTCGTCATGTAAATGCGGATATGGTAAATTATATTGAACGTGCTTTCTTGCTGTGAACGTGTTCAATAAAAAAAACACGAGTAGCCATTAAAGCAATGAAAATAATATCAAATCAGCGAATTGAACAATTAACCATAAAAAAATTATCCAATTATTATTCCGTACGTGTTTTGCGTCAGTGAAAAAAGATCCTTGTTAAAAAAATAAATACTTTGATTGAAAGCGAATCGGACTTTCAAAATGACATCATTTTAAATCGAATTCATGATTATTCAATGTATTTTAAACGTCTGAATTTGCATTCCAAACGTTGCAAGCCTTTGTGCACGAATACCATCGCGTTATTTGCATTCAATCACATCTCATTTATGCAAGCCCTTTTTTAACGTGTCGAACGCTAATTATACACATATGAAACTCAATAATACTAAAATGAGATAAATAAAACTCGCTACATTCACCTTCTCAGTATATAATCAAATGTATGATCCTAATACAGGACGAACCGTGAAGGTTGTTCTCGCACGATCAATTATTGCAAAACTTTTATTTTTGAACGTGTTGTGCATACGCGAACATTAATTGTTTTATGCTTCACGTATTTTTTATTTATTTTGAATTGCTTGACTCCATGACTTTGAAGTTTTGCTGAAAATGTCTTTGTTTTTACAGCCAATTGTAAATATTAAGTACCGATTGTTTTTCATATGAGTAATGCTGTCGTATCGCTGAATTACTTGGACTTCGGCGGAAAAAAATGCCTGGTTTTAGAATGGTTAGTATAGAAAAGCAATTTAATTAATTTAGTTTAGTGTTTGCGAAAAAATTAATTTAGTTCAATGAAACCGGCGATTTCAACGATATTGAGATTCGGAAATTATGTTCGGATGTACGTATTATGCAAAAAATTTTTGTAATAATTAAAATACGTAAATTCAAAGAAATATGAATCATCATTGATTCAGCTATGAAAAATTATTGAAATAAATAATAATTTATAAAAATTAAACGAATCGACGCTAACATAATATATCATATTATATTATTTGACTTTTTCCTTCGATCAAAAAATATCGTTTTTGTCTGTTTTTCTAACCTTTGTAGTATTAAAAAACAACAAAAATAATATATCATCAATTTTCCTAACAGATTTTTTTTATTTAAATATAAACAAACTAAAAACAAATATCGTTCTAACGTTGAGCAATGAGTCAAAAAATATTCAACTTGTATATTTCGAAATTTTTCGAGAGTTTTCAAAGATTTATTGAATTTTGGCAATATTTGGCAAATAATAACTCATATTTAAATCATTACATATCGCATTTGCATATTTCACATCAGCACAATATATATTTCGCAAAAATATAGTTTTTTTTTCTTCCAATAACTTAAATTGAAAATGACCACTTCCTTTAATGATTTGCGGACTTGGTACCAAAATGAAATTGATATAATTGCAAAATAATTAATCGGAATTTTCATGTTTCAATTTATTTGAATATATACAAAAATTACTCATATTTCAAGATATAAAAAAATTCTACCCACGAAAATACATTGAAAACGCCGACGATATTTGAACAGTTTTTCGTGCGATTATTGACCGTGAGTCTGACAACCATTTAACCTGAATTTTATTTCAACAAAAAGCAAAATTTTATAAAATTGATCAAATACCTGAAAAAACGGCCATCCATTGAGGCCACTGTCTGTTTTTCTTGACGAGCACTTCGATCGCGACTTTTCCCGTTTCCAAAGTCATTTTCACTATACAAATTTACAATTCGAACAAAAATCAACACACAATGAAAAGATTTGCGATCAAGACGATCGCCAACCACGAGATCCAGTCCGCTTATGATCGTGAAACGAAAGCGTCGCACTCTTTTGAACCGAGGCTACTGCGAATCGTGTGCCTTAAAAGTCACCGATCGGCTTCCGACAAAAACCACTATTTATCGATGGTTCTGCGATATCCGAGAACTGCATAAATCCACTTTTTTTTGCAGCAGATTCCTTTTTTGCTAGGATTGGCGATCGTCGTGCTTCGCGCGCGAAACTTTGCGAAGAAGTGGAGCGTTAGCCAGTTAACAGTTTTCCTCGGGCCGGTTATTCGCGATTTGAACCGACGGTTGATTTGACTCGGTACGTTCTATTCAATGGCGCATTCGAAAGTGGATGTTGTGAAACCGCATCGTTGTGGAGTAACGTTGCGAACATAGAAAGGTGTCGTCAACCTTTTGCGTGTCGCAGCGTCGTTCATATTTGGGATGGATTCGAAGTGTTGAAATCTACACGCTTTGTATTCAAATTTATGGTTTAAATTATGAAACTTTTTTAACCTTTCCTTACCGGTGATGTGTATCTTCTACACATTGCTCTAATAACCATCAATATCTCTATAAATATAATA
>JAOXNN020069486.1:0-33923 GCA_028571205.2 Hydropsyche betteni | reverse complement strand
CATGTTTTAAAAAATATGCCACTCAACAATCCGCCAATAAACAAAAATTTAAAAAACAGGTCGAATAATAACATTAGAGTCAGTCTGCTTCGAAGGATGTCAAGAATGTCAAAAATTTGAAAAAATTGAAAAATGAGAAAGATTCAAAAAATGTCAAGACCAAGTGCGAAGGTTACCGTACGAAACCGATCAAGAAGATGTATAAAGACAAGCACCAACCATTTAAGAAGCTTAGTAAACAAGTTTAAGCACATTCCAGTTGCGAAAGTTAGGTGGAGGTCATTGAAATAAAGCAATAAAATTTCGATTGATGATACTAAATACGCCTATCCATCATAATTATTTTTTAGCCTCTGGGTTGGCTTCTTGGGTTTTGGCCTTCTAAGCTGCTAGCTTAGCCTCCTCCTCTGCCACCAACTTCTTAGCTTCTTATTTCAGCCTCTAAGTCTCTAATCTAGCCTATTCAGCTTTTCTGGCTTATTCAGCTACTTTTGCTTACTCGGCCTTGCGGGCTTGTTATGCTTTTTCTGCTGCTTATTTGACTTTTCTCTACTCCTCAGCCTTCCTTGCTTATTATGCTTTTCTCTATTATTCTGCTCTTTTAGCCTCTTAAGCTCTTCTAGCTTATTATTAAGCAGCTTTTCTTGCCTACTCAGCCTTTTTCTACTACTCTATTCTTTTAGCTTATTCTGCTTGTCTGGCCTACTAGGCTCTGCGAGTTTATTCTGCTACTCTTGCCTCCTTAGCCTTTTTGGCTTATTCGGCTTTTCGAGCCTATTCTGCTTTTCGAGCCTATTCTGCTTTTCTAGCCTCCTCGACTCTCTTAGCTTATTACTCAGCAGCCTTGCGGGCTTTTTACGCTATACGGGCTTCTTACGCTTTACGGACTTATTAGGCCTTTCTTTGCTATTCGGCTTTTCTGGCTTCCTAAGCTCTTTTGGCTTATTACTCCGCCTTTTTGGTTTCTTCAGCTCTTCTCTGTTACTCGAGTCTTTTTTATTAAGCCTGTCGAGTTTCTTATGCTTTTCGTGCTTATTCTGCTCTTTTGGCTTACTCTTCTTGCTGAGCCTTTTGGGCTGCCTTTTTGACCTAATCTGCCTTCCTGGCTTCCTCCGCTTTTCTACCTTCCTCTGCCTTTCTCGCTTCCTCTGCTTTCCTAGCCTATTCTGCATTTCTGGCTTCTTCCGCTTTTTTAACTTCTTCTGCTTTCTTGTTTTGCTATTCAGCTTTTTTCTGTTCTTGCTCTTTTCTGACTTTCTAATTATTAGCTCTTTCTTCCAGTTCCTTAGCCTATTTGGTAGGCTTACGAATTGTATCTTAAGGTAAATCAGCAGCCTCATCATCATAGTTGGGCACAAATGACTCCAGTCCCTCATTCTGCTTCTTAAAGTTATCATCTAGAGGGATGTTATTTATGTGTAACTTGTGAGATCTCCATCTGAATGCTCTTTCAATTTCATTCTTTCCCTTGGGAGAAATAGCAGTGTTCATGAAATCAAGCTCGAAATTCTTGATGACATGAAGGAGCTTTTTGAAGTAGGGGGCGAGTTGCTTGGCGTCGTAGTCCTTTAACTCATTGTTCGAGAGACTCAAGTAAATATGTTCGTATTTAGTATTGAGTAATAGCCTCAAAACCTCGGGAACTCCGAAACCTCTGATATCATTGAATCCATAGTCAAGATTGACGCTCTTCAAGTGCTTCAAATTCTAGGTAAGAGACTTAGTTAGAACGATAGCACCTTCATCTCCGAAGTAGCTTTCTGCTAGGTATAGGTTAAGGTATTCAAGTTTGGGTAGTTTGGTGAATAGATTAGCAAGGATATCAGCTCCGTTGATGCCGACCCTGTTCACTCCAGCTCTGAGTGTTAAGCTTGTTAGTTCAGTCAAAGACTCCATTCCTTGGATGATTTATTTGAACCCTAGATACCCAAAGTTTTTGGAGGCTACTCCCAAGTTTAACTCCTTAAGGTTAGTGAGTTGCTTAAGGGTTGAGCTTACAGATTGTGCTCCTTCTATCTTAATGTAGTTGAAGTCAAGGTTGAGTCTCAAATACTCGAGTTGCTTCAAATTGACAATTCCCTTACAAATATGGTCAGTACCTATCTAGGTGAGATTATTGAAGTAGAAATCAAGGTTCAAGTGCTTGAGGGAGTTGAGTTTAGAGATACCTGCACCAATAGGCTCTAATCCAGAAGGACCAAAATGGTTTGTGAACAGATTCAACTCTAACTCTTATAAATTGGTCTGGGTTTACAAGAACTGTTTTATCGCCTGGGAAGAGTTCCCAGTTAGATCGTTAGCCATAAGCACAAGATTGAGCTTTTTAAGGTTGGTTAGGCTCTGAAGTCCGTGTAATAGATCAATCAAACCTTCATCTTTAATATGCCCAAGTATGAACGAAAGTCGAAGGCTATGAAGGTTATCTAGTCTGCCCACTCCAGTCCCCACAATCTTACCGACATGGTAATCCATACCTTTAATAGCGTCAAAGCTCAAATCCAACTCTTGGAGAGTAACAGGCAATATATTAACCAGGTACTGCACACCAATGTTACCAATAGCAGTATTAGCAAAATTAAGCTTAACTGAAGTAAGATGTCCAATGCTCCCTGGCACCAAATCATCCACATCCTCAGGAGTCATCCCTACAGACATCGCAAAACTAATATCCGCTTTCCTGATAGTAGGCAGCTGTAGTGTTCTGCTGAAACTATGAAGGCTGGAGGAGATATCCTTGATGCTTCGAGTGCTGTTTGCGTGGTAAATGAGTGAGTCGGTTGTAACCTCGAACTTGATGGGGCTGATGGTGGGCCAGATGAACTTTATGAATACATAGAATAGTCCAAAGACTATCAGGAAGTTGAAGATGGCCAGTCGACCCTTCGATTTCTTCTAGCGAGGGGCCTGCTCAATGTGGTTGTCGTCTTCTGATGGCTTCTATCTTGGTTTCTCTGACATTGTTGATTAATGATATTTAGCGTAATTTAAAGACACGTCAGTGCGACATTTAATTAAAAACACAACAATTGATCGAGGATTAAATATTTTGTGTAGACTGATTTATTGTCTGATTATTAACAAATCACGACTATTCGATGAGTTGCCAGCCGGAGTCTACTTATGAAATGAGGGGATTGGCGCTTCCTTTTTGTTTAGCTATATTCACCTATTGTAGGGGGAAGAACAACCTTAAGTGTCCCTATTGCCGGGGTACGATTTCGTCAGTGCCCTGCTGTTTGAAGTTTCCCATTATGAACAGCTTTATTACAACTACGGGCAGCTAGTAAGTGAAGTATGCCTGAAGCTACGGACGGATCTACAACAGGTAGTAACAACCTACCACATATCCCAACGCACTGGGCTGTTTAACCTTATCTTCGCTTATTTGTAAGGTTTACTTAAACATTTGTCTTTCTCCTGCTGGTAAAGATCCAGTTTTCCATTACTGCACGGTCTATTCGAAGTTACGTATTTAAGTGTCCTCTTAACTCATAAATGTGTTTTTTATCAGTCTAATTCTAATGTGCATTATCGAGGTATTCGAACTTCTGTTGTCAGCTGCGATGTCTAGTCCGACGGATTCTCCCACAAAGCACACGTTTTCTTCGCTGGTTACTAATCTTATTACTAGACATTCTGCAGTGTAGGTATATATCTCCCACTTCATAGCACATCCATTTTAATGGACTACCACTTACACTACCTTCCAGAGGCGATAAAGCTTATTTGAACGTTTCCAGCATATGAAACTATTTGCTGTAGGATATCAGAGACGATGGGATGTTGTATTCCACAAAATAGGCCCCTATCTAGTACCTAATGTAGTTGTTAGGGTGTTTCAATGAATTAAAAGATCCTGGTAGCCTATCCGGAAGAGTAAATACAAAAGGCCATGCATAGTCCCCTTTGTGTACGTAGTTATTCTCAAACACCTGCAGTACATGGTCCAACTTAAAGAATGTTCTCTGGTCGTAGTGCCTAATTTTATTATGGGAGCTTCCCTAAAACCATTCACAATTCTATTGGCCTGCATCATCAATAGACATACCCTCCATACGTAAATGCAGGGTCTCTGCAACAAAGTTCTATTCTGTGCTGAGGTAGAGGACTCCTTTAACTGTTTGGCCAGTATAGTAGGTATCAGAGCACAGACAGATGTTGATTTTGATGTAATTTGGTTGTCTACTTTTATTTCCCATAAATTAAGCTTTAATATCTTCATCAGGAAATCGGTTGGGGTACATTACTGAATGTCCGATTCGTACAGCTTATTAGATTTTTGATGTGAGAGAAGCCTATTAGACAACAATAACAGCAATAAAATTTAGGATATTTCTCAGAATTCAAAAAACTGAAACCTAGTAATTGAAACATCAACTGAACTTCTTCTTCAAGCATTCTATGATTCTGTTCCAAAAGTGGTAGTGGATATCCTGGTACTATTTCCCCTCCAAATAGAATTCGTTTAGGATCTGTTTTATCGACTGAGGTGAGCTCTTATCCTAAATACTGTCGTTCTGCCACAATTTCCTTGAAAACTCGCTTAGGGAATTCGTCATCTGGCACTCCGTAAGAGATAGCAGCCTTTGAAATATTTTGTTGTTATTATTTTCCTTGCATAACTCAGATATGTTCTCAATGAAATATCTAACAGAGTGTCTGATGTATGGCAAACCCATTGAAATTATAAGCTTCCTGAGTCGACCACACGTCTTTTTGAGATATTAGTCATAGTCCACGAAGAACTGGGTTAAGGGTTTTGAGTATTCTAACAATATAGCTTGTTGAACAGTTACAGGAATAATTAAATCTGCTCCCTCATTCACAATCTAGGCTTCTAGTGGTTCTCCATGCATCTATCCGTTCCCGAATGAAAATGAGGTGATATGTTAGGTCTAAGTATTAGGATCTGCGTCTAATTTACGAACTCGAGATGGAAGAGGTATAACTTCCTGAGAAAAGCTTAAATTTCTGACAGAAGAAGGGTAGTATTTTGAAAGTACGTTAGACTCATAACAGTTGGCTTGCATAACATTAAGTGATGGACGACTGTTTTTGCAGAGGGAGGGCCGATTCGAGGGTGTTTCTGAGGGAGCGGAAAGAACTCTGAGTCGAGAGGTGGTGGAATCCCTTTCAAAGGAAGTGTTAAGATCGAGAGGATTGAGTGGTTTTGCATGAAGTTCAGAGAAGATAGAAACCTATCCTTCATATGGGAACTTTTTCCTAGAGCTCATCGAATTTGAACAACCCATTTAATTAATTATAAATAAAACCAATCAACGGCGTCGCTTATAATCGGTTGATTGGTTTCCAAGAAGGTTTTAATTTAACGTGAAGCCATATGACATTTAATGTTAGTTGCAACACCAAATATCTGCAACTATTAGGCAATTTCAACTATATGCCCACAACTCAATTTAGGATAAGGGTATGGCAGCAGAACCTAACAGAATGGTCATAGTAAGAAATTGACATATTGTCTGGATACTATCCTCATAAATTAACATTTAATTTAAAAAATAGTATGAAAATAGACATTAGCATTGATAGAGTTAAAGGGCGGAGTAATTAAATAGTTTGTAAATGGATCCTACACCCACCTCCTAGCGGTATATAGTTAGTAAGAATAAATATTAATTCTGGTTCCAAAGCCAACAAAGTAATAGCTGCACGGGGCACCCGTCTCAGCATCTGTGAGATTTCCCACTGGGCATCCACCCCCTCTCAGATATTATTTCAAAGATAATATCCGCAGTTCATAGATTAGATATCTTTGTGTAGTGGAGGCCGATGTCTGGCTGTGGTCGTTGGATTGGCTCTCTAATTCTATGATATAGACAAAACAGTAACACTGCTCAAGGCAATCTAATTGGAGGAGAAATTGAGATAAATTAAATTCGGTCCACAAGCCCCTTAAAGGAAAGCATCGATAGGCCAACCCTAGAAAGTTGAAGTTGACAGCAAACTGAGCATCCTACTGGCAGGGTTAACGAGTAAAGGATTAGCATTATATAACATCAACTAATTTTAGAAATTGGTGCTTTCGGACGTCAAACCAACGAGTATCCTATTATATTGCTTTAGTACTACAAGAACCAAACTTTACTATTTGGTAGAGAGTGCCTAATCAAGAATATGTCAGTCAGCCAACATAGTGTAATTGAACAAGGGTAGCCACCATGAACTTGAGGGGGATCAGTAGTACATAAGGAAAATGCGCCCTCAGCAGATGACAGCCGGCCCCAACTACCTATTTATCGCTGGTCGGTACTAGTAGAAAAAATATGTTGTAGCTATCTTCCATTTAGAGCCTTTACTAAGCAAACATAAACTTAACACAATAGAAGCGAAGTAGACATTCGGTATGGTGCACCTATGCTATTTCCAGGCATAACCACAAAAGTGCCTGCTAGCTACCACCTACTAACCCTACTCATTCAAACTTTATGACTTGAAAGATGACAAGTCTAATGAACTGTTTGGGTAGATATTTAGTTAGTCTGTGTTGGCTACTGAGGTTGTATTAGCATAAAGTGGAGAACTATAGGTTGGTGTGCTTTACGAGTCTAAATATGTGAGGAGATCGAAAGAGTACTATAAGAAGTTACTGGAGCCTATTCGATCAACTTCTCCCTCTGGCAGAAAGTAGAGCTTAGACTTGGAAGAGGTTTCAAAGCTTCCCGATATTAGTGGCAATCTTAAAGCTGAGTATTCGTTCGCACCATAGAATACAAAAACTGCCACTCAATTTCATAGGAAGGAAGCTTTTGGAGTGGTGCCGGTTTCCCCTAGGACCACTAACCTAAATAGAGCAAGAACTCTCATAAAGTAACTCAAATAGCTTATGGTTAAATATGCAACTGTACTTGATTAAATGGAAGATCATCTTCTTAATATTGAAGAGTGGTAGAAAACAGTATAGTATCTGATGACTCCAGACGTAGATCTAAGCTAGGTCGAGAGTCATACTAACGAGATTCGTCGCTACAGGTTGTTTTTGGATAGGATGCTACAATAGAGAATCACTAATTATAAAGGGCCAAAATCACCCTTTTCTAAATAGCCTCCAAGGAACGAACCCTTACCTCCTATGATTCACATAATCCATAATAAGTACAAGTAGTTCATCCACAAACTGCACTTAATCTCCTAACAGATAACCATCAAACTCTAATAGGCCAAGTAGAGAGTAAGCTAGAAGCAGAGGTTATTCAAGTTACAAACCTACAACTACAACTACATATAACCAATTGTACTCACTGTCCCTCCTCCAGACGAACATACGTTACACATATGATAGATAGAAGTCATCATTATATCTCGTCTTTATACACTTCGAATTGCTACTCTGCTGGTTAGTCGTCCATCGACGGAAACACAGTGAAGTTGTGGTAAGGTATAGTCTCAGTACGAGGTTCTGTCATAATAACTGTAGTCTCCATCCCACTCCTATTGCGTTTGTGTTTCTTAATGGAAAGCCTAGTTGGTACCACCCTCTGTATATCAATAGTCTTATCTACTAGTCTAATATACCTAACCAATTTTTTATATTTGGCAGGGTCTATCTGCATGACATTTGGAAAGGGAACATCAATATCCTTATAGAAATATCTATTATGGAAGAACTACTGCAAGCTATCCAGTGTCTTCTGCACTTCCGTTATGAATACAAAACAGTGTCGTAGCATCTAGTTAGAGAAGGTGTCGTAGTAGATGAGAATAGCATCGATTGCCATCTGCAGGTAATGATAGAATATTTTTATGTCTTTGACGTACATTGCAAATAAGTGAGTCATAAATTTAAGTTTAGGGTAGTACCTACCCATCTTGTTGAGGCTCACTTGGGTTTTAAGGATGAAATTGAGTAAATTTATACCACCGAAACATACCACAATAGTGTTTACATCTTTGAAGCTGCTTGCTCCCATAATTCCCAGGCTTTTGAATTATTAGTAGAGGCTGATGTTCTGAAACAGCTTCAGCAGGTACTCAGCGTAGTAATCTACCATATTAGTATTAATCCATCGTTAAGCATCGTCATTCGCTGTAAGTTCCGGCATCTCCCTATACTCTTCTGTAAAATGGTCAGCAAGCTACGAGAACTGTTCGGTAGTTACCAGATGATGAACTACCAATAAGGTTTTGAGTCGAAGCTTGTAGTGTTTGGACATCCACCCCTTCGATAGTTCAGTCAGCAATTATTTGGGTTATTTACGATTGGACTGCTTGCACAAATCAGCCAGCATAAAGAACTTGATGGTTTAGTCGTTGTTAGCTACCTATGCGAAGTCCAGAATTTTGGCTGATTGGTTTTGGTTGAAGATGTTTATGAACTTCCTGAGCATTATAATTATACAACACCAACTATCAGAGGATGTCCTGCCGATGGTATAAAGCGTATTTCGATAGGTTGCTGATTGTTGATTGAATGATATAGTGACCAGGGCCGGGGTTTTTATTTAGCAGCAAGTGACGGCCATCCTTCGGTATTCTTAATTAGGACATTATTTACGTGATTCCTTTCGAAGCAGTGGGTATTTAGGTGTTTATGTTGTATTCGCCTGGTCCTGCCTTATTCTTGCTCTCAAAATTAGTTCGACGAGAGTTGCCTATTTTCGATCCTTTAAATTTCTCAAATGCCATTCCTTTCTGAATATTGTACTCGCCCGGGCCTGGATTCTCAGTACTACGTGTGTTGAGCATAGATTTGGAGCGGGGGACAGTAAATGAAACTGCCTTCTTATGGCTAGCCTAATAGGTTCCTGGGCCAGGGAATTATTCATCCTTATCGTTGTATCGAGTTGATGCACCGATGTTCCCGTTGTATACGTGGATACTCTCCTTTATGTTGTACTGTGTAAGAATAGAGTTACATCTTGGGGGCCAGGTCTCGTTTAGGTGTCCTACTTTTTGCGAGGGCTTTTGCCTATTGAGTAAGAAGGTGCTTTATTATCCAGCTTAAGGTTGAGGTTGCTATGATTACTTCATAGGTACTAGTTGCCAGGCCCTGGTGAAACGATCTTATTCTAGTAGGGTTTAAAAAGTAGTTTGTTTGATAATGAATAACCCTTCTTTCGAAGTGAATTCATGTACACCTAGGACGGAATTTAGTAAGTTCCCGCTGCATTAAATTCGACTTACGTCCTGGATTATCGAAAGTTTTTGTCTAACGCTTCGAATTACCAATAGTTGAACCTTTTAGGGATGTTTTAGGTCTAACTTCGTACTGCCCTGGCCCTGGTATACGAGGATCACCGCCAAGCGACTTCCTCTAAGAAGTACCAAACCTTGAATTCTTCGTTATTATATTCGGCTTTATGGTAACTTCGTAATCTCCTGTACCTGGCAATTTCCTCTTATCCTCCAACCCCGTATCATACTTGTAGGCCATCGAATAGGCATTAATCTTGTCTTTGATGGTGTCGAACCTGGGGGAATGAGCCCCAGGCCCTGGATTAATATTCGGACTTTCCTGTCTGGAATCTTTAGGAATGGTATATTGGTGTTTGGTCTGCCTTACTCTCACTTATTACGCTGGTTGACTCTGTTATTTTGTAGTGACCTGGTAGAGGTGTGTCGGTGGTTCCCATGCTGGAGCGTTTTGATGATCCGAATCTAAGTTAGCGGAACTGTTTTACTTCCATGTTGGTCCACGAGAAGTTGTATCGGATACATCATAGACAGGCCCAGGACTGGCATCAAGGTCTGCATCTCCTTCTGAATGAGTGTAATGCTACTCAAGTTATAATGTGTGCCTGAAAGGCTCCAAGCAGGAAACGCATAAAAGTTCATGCTTCTAAAATAAAGGCAATAATTTCCAGCTTGCTCAAAGCGGACAGAATAGAAATTACCAGATATGAGATTTAAATAACTAAGAATATTTCTGTTTAATTAAAGGCTAAAACCGAGGGGGAGTCACCCTTGATTAAAATAGAATGAAAACTAATTTGTTTCGAGATGTGGACCAGTATTTGGTGACTTTGAAGGAGTGTCGTTTACTCACAGAAGCCTAATTAAAGAAACTTTGCTAACTTGTACATGTTGTTTTATGTAGGCCAAACAAGTTCTCATTTAGTAGCCCAACCTTAAAAGAGTCAAGGCTCCTGTCAATATTTGTGGAGACATACATGGACAGTTTGAGGATCTAATGTAACTGTTTAGAATTGGTGGGGAGGTTCCCTTCGCCAACTATCTATTTCTGGGGGACTATGTCGACAGAGGTACGGATTGGTAAACTCAGGTCATCACAGCGTGGAGACTATTTCGCTATTGCTTTGTCTTAAAGTTCGACACCCTTAAAGAATTACAATTCTGAGGGGAAACCACTAATCGAGAACTGTGACGATTACTTACGGTTTCTACGATTAATGTATGAGGAAATATGCCAGTGGAAGAGTCTGGAACATGCTAATGGAACTATTTGACTACCTTCCAGTTGCTGCAATAGTTTAATAGCAGCTCTTTTGTATGCATGGTGGACTCTCCCCAAGCATCTCAGCTCTTAACTAAATCAACAGCTACGATCGAAAAGTCTAGATACCGCAGTAGGGACCCATATGTGATCTTCTATGGTCAGATCCTGACTAAAGGTTAGGCTGGGGGATGAATCAAAGAGGAGTTGCATTTACATTCGGATAGGACATTTCTTAGCAATTCTCCCATACAAACAATCTAAAGCAGATAGTAAGAGCTCATCAACTGATGCCCAAAGGTTACGTCAAGGCTCATAACGATAAAGTTCTCACAATCTTCTCTGCTCCCAACTACTGCTACAGGTGTGGTAACATGGCAGCATTTCTGTCAGTAGAAGAAAAATTGTAGACTTTCGTGCAGCAATTCGACCCTTCTCCTTACGTAGGAGACAACATATAGAAAAGAAGAGTGCCTGATTACTTTATGTGATAACAAATTATAACAAAATTTTGTATAATGCAAATAGATAAATATGTCATAATCTAGATCGCCCGACAGATAGTTCAGGTGAATCCATACTGGAACTTCTTGATGAAATCCAAATTCTAATAAGACTTCGCCAAATTTGCCTTGTTGAGTGTGATCTTGAGGGTATGATGAAGTGCATTACCCTAATTTACACAATCTCTCAGCACCTACCTTTACTTCTCCAATGTTTAAATCATCTTCTAATTGGTCTCCTTGCGTTACCACATGAAATTGAGAGCCCTCCTTTTTTATTGGCTTGTTTTAAGGAGTCTTCTATTTTTGAACTAGGAGTATGTTTATCGAAGGCACTTTTAGAAGGACATTATTTTGTCCCTTTTCTTCCTTTTCGATCGGTACTCCTAGTTCTTCATATTCGTCAGCTTTTACTTATTTTTCCGGTGGTATTACCTCACCGATCGAGCCTCTACCTTCCGAATTTAGAGCAGAGCCTATTTGAGTCTCTGCGATGTCTCCCGAGTATACTTTGACTTATCGAAGGAGAACTTAGGTGTTGCATTCTACGACTTAGCACCACCTGTGCACACTGCAGACTCATTCGCAAGTTATGGTTTACTTTCATCAATTATCCTCCTTATTTAGTTCTGGTAGATCTGATTATTCCTTCGAAAGCCCAGTTGCTTCTTCCTGAGAATTTACACGTTTTTCTCAAGCCTGCTGCGCTTGAGTTCTGATTATCGGAACCTTTTGGAAGCCTCAAAGACAGAAACTTCGCTGTTTCGAGTGAAGCTACGCTGTTAGGAGAGGTTGGTTAATTAATCCATTAATAACAGTAAATTAAAGCAGGGGTTTATATTTGCGCAGTAGAACACCCACCCGAAATTTAAATATTTTTCAATGCGAATTACAGTCACGGACACTATCAAAATTGCTAACGTCGAAGTCGAACCTAATTAGACTGTCGAGGATGTTAAGGCTATTCTCGAGATAGAGGTAAGGCTTTGGGTTACAGTAGTTTAACATTCCACTCAATAGACAGAAGCTGTTCTTTTAAAATAAGGAACTCAGTAATGAACATCGGTTAGACCAGGTAGGGGTAAAGGAGGACTCTATGCTGTTTATACAGCTTTCTCTGGTGCCTGTGGGTGCACCTGTTGCGCCAGGTGGGAAATTAAACATTAAGGACATGATAAAGAATGTCAAAACCAATATTGGAACTCAACCTCAAGCTCAATTTGCTCCTTCTGTAGCCGCATATCGCAAATAAGCTTAAAAACTGAAGAAGCAGATCCTCTAGCATCCTGAACAATATGCGGAGTCTCTGGAGAAAAATCACGATTTAGCCTAAGCCATTTACAGTGACGATATCGATAATCTTGCTAGACTGATTCAGAAGAAGGTACATCAGACATAATTCAGGACTAATAAGCAAGAAGACTTAAGATGGAGAAGTAAAAGCAGTTCTATGAGTTGTCTAAAAACCCTTTCAGTCCCGAATACCAAAAGCTTCTTGAAGAGCACATCACCCGTTAAAACATTTAGAGCAACTACTAGCATGCTACTGAGTTTACACCCGAGGTATTTGGGTCAGTATGTATGCTTTATATCAACGCAACTATCAATAAAGTACCTATACAAGCTTTCGTTGATTCGGGAGCCCAATCCACAGTTATGTCTGTTGCCTGTGCTGAGCGTTGTGGAGTTATGAGATTGGTGGATAAAAGGTTTGAGGGAATGGCTGTAGGAGTAGGTACCAGTAAGATTATTGGGCGAGTTCATGCTGCCTAAATCGGAATAGAAGGCAAGTTTATTACCTGTTCTCTAACAGTGGTTGAAAGTACTGGTTTAGACTTTCTACTTGGTTTAGACATGCTCAAACGATTCAACGTACTTAAATATCTTATGTAGTGCTTAATTGATTTGAAGAAGGGAGTTCTGAATTTCGAGGACGGCATGATCATTACACCCTTCCTCCACGAGGGAGAGATACATAAGGAGCAGGATAAATCCCGAAAAGGTTCAACCTCAAAACCAGAAGTTGACTAACAAAAAATAAAATCCTTAGAACAGATGGGCTTCGGAAGACAGTAATCGATCGATGCCCTCAACAAAACAGGTGGAAACCAGATGGCGGCTGCAAATATTCTCGCTCAGAAACGCGCTGGAAAATGACAGTTATGATAGTGAGTAGACTAATCACTTTCAAAATTTAAGCTTGGTATACACATTTGATAGAGGTGTTCTCTCGGTTATGGAGTCTTTAAGCTTCTGTAGTTTTTGGATAGTGTCTTCGAGAGGGTGGTGATGCTGCTAAGTCTGCATTTTGCGGAATAGGGACCTACTGGTTGCTGATGTACTCATAGGAGTTGTTATTTGCTTGCTATGGTAGAGTTGCCTGGAACTTGCTGTGTAGGTTTTTGGGGAGCTGACCGAAGCAATAGTCTTCTGGGCTGTTTCTATCTGCTAATTAATCTCTTTTTTCTAATTTATTGGAGAATTACTTTTTGGTGGATACGCTACAGCTTTTTGTATAGGATACCCACTGCCTAGACATCCTTCTGCCTTCTTCCTGGCATCCTAGACATCTTTACGTTTTTAAACTAGTTCTATTTCTGTCTGCGAGCTTTATCGAATTTGAGGTACTGAGATTTTAATTTGCTCACTTCCTGCTTGTACTATTTAACTTGAGTTTGCAGAATACTTATCAAGTCCACATCTTAACTACGAGGGACTCTGGGTTTAACTGCCTATTTGAGTGCTTTAAGTCTCCGGCTGTTCTACTTTATCCTCATCACTCTTCTCTATTGTTACTGGGTCAGACGAGATACATGGCTAACCATCGAAGTAGCTTTGGGCATCGCCTGTAGCCTGTAAAGTTTTTACTGAGCTAATAGCTCTCTAATGATGATTTAGGTCTTATTAAGTTGTTCCCTTATGTTCTTTTACTTCTGCACCTAACTGTTGTATTCGTCCATAATCTGCTACTCCTCCTTCTTCATTTTGTTCACCTAGATATGGTGGTTGTTGCTAATCATCTTCCTGTAGAGTACTTCGATTTTAGCCATAATCTCGATATACTGTCTGAATAAAGTTGTAAGTTCGCTCTCTCGATAAATATGCTTGTCTACTATATAGAACCTGAGTTAGTCTGTAAGCCCATTCTTGCATAACCAAATATCGATTCCCTATTCTACAGTTTTTCGATTATTCAGGCTGGCATAGTAAGCGCAAATTAATTATCGAAGCACTGGTTTACCATGTTTCTGAGCAGCTTGGCTGAACAGTTATTAGTGCTAAAGCAAGTCCACCCTTAACTGATTAATTCGCTGTTAGTAATATCGTTGTCTTTCTGTTTACTCCCCCTCTTCTAAATGATTCTGTTGCAGCTCAACTGATTACAAATTGGCTGCCAGCGATCTTTTCCTTTGTTATATGTCCTCCAAGGCATCCTCATACTCAATAACCTTCACAACCAACCGGTATTCTTCTTCAAATTGGTCTGCATAAGCATTAAGTATTTGCTCACTGTCTTACAACTGAAGTAGCATTTACGCTCTCTGTAGAAACTGTGATTATACGTCTGCATGAGCCATCTGTAGCCTTTATCTGAGCTGCATAACAATTCATTTACCTGATGATACTTGGTTTAGGCTGTTCGGACTTAACTAGCTAGTTTGTCTGAGTTGGCCAGTACAGCATCGTATTCCGTCACCGACTGTTCGTAGCGCTTGTCACTTCCGATAGATGGTTGGCTCACCCTGCGTTATTATATTTGTACATCGATTCGATCTTTTCAATCTACGAGTAAAGACAACTCTCAAGAAACTCCATATTCTTCTGTTTACGGCGGAGATTAGCGATAGTGTCTAGAGACTACTGAGGGGCTGCTGCGTATCTGATCAGATAGGGATCGTTATTTTAGTCTCGGATGGCCCTGTGACTGGCGGGACTCACCACCTATTTCCGAATTTTGCTTTGGGCATACTTCGACCCTGTTATCCTGCACTTACTTGACGACTAGTAGTGGTCTCTTGGACAGCGAAGCAGAACAGCGGTGGAGGAGCTCTTAAATCTTGAATGTTTGGAATTCATAACAGTCAAATATTAATAACTGTTGATCATACTAGGGTTATCATCTCTAATGCTTTGCGAAGAGTCTAGAGAATTTAAATTTCGTGAGGTCTGTCGACACATACATTTGAGTAGCAAAATCCCTAATATTCTTGTAATTTTTTATGGCACTGACTCAAGGAAAAAGTCTGAACTGAACTCCACTTGTCTTAGTACAGGTTGTTTATTCATCAGGATTTTTCTCATCCTACGATTTGAATAAGGGTACGCCAAAAGGAGACCTTTAGAATATCATTTAGAAGCCAATTTCCCCCAAGCTATACATATCAATATTTGAGTTGTAAAGAATAGGCTTTAAAAATAGCTAAGGGCAGGTCGCCTAGTAACACGATGGCTTAGGCTAAAACGATCTATTTAAATTTTACCGACAAACTGTCTCACTAAAATTAACTAGTTTGACGGTTTTTTATTGGTTACCAGTAAACTCGTATCGTTAATATTCAAATTAGAGTAATTGCTTGTGTTCATACATTTCAAATAAAATTAGGTCGGGAAACAGGCTCTTTTTAACTGTGAGAAAGACATTTCGCACGCTATGGAGAGTGTAGTCGAGTTCGAAGTTTGATCGTTTTAACCCCTTTCTGAGAGCTAATATTATAACATTGATGGTGGAGTCTATCAACTTAAAGCTTTTTACTCTACAAAAACGTTACTATTCGCTTAATTTGCAGCCTCGATCTATCTAAGGTCTGTCATCGTCTTCTTTGATGCCTGACAATCTTCTGGAGGTTTTCTGTAAGGCCGCCTTAAGTTGCCATATTAAATTCTTTATAGTAAATCCTCCTATAAGGCTCCCCGATAGGGTTATGTTTATTATAATTTGTATAAAAAACATTTTGACTTTCAAATGCAGTGATATAAATAACTTTAAGATTGGAGATAGTAATCAATTCACAACTACGTTCTTCGCTGAGTCCATTACACTGCGTTTTTTACTGTTGTACCTTGAACGAGGTCTCAGCTTCGCCAAACTTCCCACCGTCAACCTTAGTAGAGATCCGCTGCCTGGAAACACCATGTTCATAAATGGTGCAGCTACAGATGTTAGTGGCTTCCACTTGTACGCTGAGTCCCCTACCCAGGATTGTGCATTTATTATTTTGTCGGGTGCCTGTTCAACAGCTGATTTTATGCCATAATAGGACTGTACTAGCTTCTATTTGGGTAATGTTATGACTATGCGTTCAAC
The DNA here is from genome assembly GCA_028571205.2 of Hydropsyche betteni. Lineage (NCBI taxonomy): Eukaryota > Metazoa > Arthropoda > Insecta > Trichoptera > Hydropsychidae > Hydropsyche > Hydropsyche betteni. Next base: position 17,704 of record JAOXNN020069486.1, on the reverse strand, counting down.
TGTATTCTTCAACTCTCCTGCTCTGGCTGGAACTGCCTTAAATATTGTGACTACTGTGTCTTTGGCGGAGACAGCGACATTTTTTACAGAGGTTAGAGGGCCGTCTTTCATATCTATGTAATAGAGTTACAACATTGAAACGCTGAGCCAGCAGCAGAGGAAATTGTTCCTGCACCGTCCGATATCTTTGATGCTACAGTTCGAAATATACTGCTGGTAGTGCTCTTTCCGCTCTACCATAGATCGCTTAGATTGTTGTGAGTGTATCGATTGGTGTGTATTCTGTGGGCTGAAGTATAGGTGAGAATCAGAAATAGTACTAAAACACTACGGATCATAAAATAATCTCAATTTAGATGGAGTTTATCTAAGAATGTGAGTCATGACATATCCAGTAGAATAAGCTGGCTAGTATTTGAAAAGATTTGTACTGTGCACTACAAACAGCAGAGTTTACTAAAAATGAATTAAACGCTCCCAAATAAAGGTACATTCGGAGTCAGTATGCCAGAATAAAACAGCGATCGTAAGGCTCGGTTTAAAGATATTGCAACCATTGAATAATCCCCCTATTATAACTTTGTATGTAGTTTGTAAAACTAATGAATGCTCCCCATCATCGATACGTAACCTAGCCACAAGCCGCTCGCAGCAAATCCAAATAAGGATTCCAACCCATGCGTTAGACAATTCGAAATAGGAAATTTCTCCACCCGAGGAGATCGCATAGCCTGCATAAATCTAACGTTGAGGGTGGGATTCGTCCGAAGAGTATTTCGTTCTAAAAGGTCAAGATGGTTGAGCCCTCCGACCTCAAACAACGTAAGATCTATGGAGTGTATTCTGAGTCCAAGCATCGATATAAGAGAAAAATACACATCAGCCCCAGAGAGCTGGAAGTGAAGAGTTTGCCTGGTATCCCTCTACAGTAGATAACCAAATTCAAAACTTAAATGGTGAAAAGCAGTCCTTAATCGAATTTTAGCTTACTGCAGCAAATCCAGGCTACTTTAGAGAAAGGAGGGAATGAATCAGCCATAGAAAGGTACTTATTCAGTTACTACAACCAAAAGCATGAGGCTGGAAGTGGCACGGATCAACTTCCCGAGCTCCTCAACAAGTAGATGGACCATCTGCTCAACCTGGAGCGTGGATTTATTATTGTAATGTTCGAACTATGTTTCGGACAGCGCATTACAAAATACTCCAGAAACATCCAATAGTTCCTCAATAAACTAATAGTTCAGCACTGCAGGTTTAAGGCTGAGATGAGCAAAATTGAGGAAAAAGATTCCTCCAATCCGACTTTGAACTTACGGTTGAGAATGAAGACTCCTGGTTTGGCTCTTAAAGCAGAAAATTATAAATTGTACGAACTGTTCAAAAAGCTACTGGCACCGCTGGAGATAGGACAGTCAATGAGACAGTTAATGAAGAATATGGACCCGATTTCTCCCAATTAGTTTTGGTACCTACTGAGAGAGTTCTACGCATACTATCTGTGTCTCCAAACCATCAATAAGACTGCCATACGGTAAGACTACTGGCCGCTCTCTACATGCCCCTAACCCTATTTACCAACCCACTCCGGTTACACTTTGGTATTAGATCTCGATTAAACTCTAGCTCATTTCAATGCACGAACAAACCAGGTGAATATTCGACCCTTTGCCTAATAGTTACTAGGGACAATGAAGAACTACTATTAGATAGTAATCTTTACTGCTAGTATGCCTGATTATGCTGAGTACTTGCTACGACACATAAAAACAAGTGAGTTCATAACGCATAGACTCTATCGCCATCATACTACTAGGTTAGATTTGTAAAAGTCTGTGAAAGATTTATCAAGGTTAGGAAGACCACTTAGTAAGGTTGTACTGGTGGACAACCTTCCCCAGAATTTTTCGAGGCAGCCATACAACGGAATAGAGATAAAGAGCTGGTACGGTGAGTCCAACGACACTGAGCTCCAGCGGATAATGAGACACCTAATACACATATACGAGGGAGCGCATGATGTGCGCCAATATTTGAAAGATGTTCCTATATGATTGCCATAATTATATTATCATGCGCAAAATCAAACAGCTTTACGAAGGGTTCAAACACTCACAATTCCATCAGAAGGTTCTGGCAATCAACGAGACCATCCGAATCGAGCGGTATCAGCTGTAAAGTTAATGTTAGTAAGATGGAGGCAGCATCTCAGTCACTTTAGATACAATCCAAGGTATAGTTACGTATTTGCCTTCTGTACGTCGATTGTGGGAGGGTACATACTATGCGATTATACCAACTCTCACTTAAGGTTCCCTGAAGGGAAAGCCCGATATTAAACCTAATTTTCGGAGCTATTGATGACATTTAGTCAGGATGACGGACTCAACATGCCCTTCGAAGCTCACAAACAATCAGTAATCGACAGAGGCTTCCGGTTCGGTCTCACAAAATTCTAGCAGTACGAACTGTCACAACTCTCTGCAATACCGGAGATCCGCTACCACGGGGAATACATATCTTAGCTCAAACAACAATGATACCAAGCATCATAAAGGCTGTTTGAGCCTCTGAATCAGTCGCATTACATTTTCATACTCTACCCTCTTAATCTACCACAGGTGATCCACTACCATACTCTTGTCTTTAACTGAACCCTGTAATTGGCGAACCACTCCTCCCATCGAAGCGAGCTGTACCTTGAGAGATGGGAGGGTTTTGTTCTATTCAATCAGCATCTGGTTGGTCTGTCTGAGGTTGAGGATGTCCCTCTCATATTTTTCAATTAGGGTTTTGGAGTGTTAGGAGTTAAGGCGAGTCAACTTCTAGATTTGTGACTCGACGCTCCTCCTCAAAGCTTAGTTTTAGGCTACGAGACGGCTAAGCTACTTTTCAGTGCTGATTTATTTGGCCATAAGCTAGTGCTAGTGTTGATGATATACTTATTACGCTTTCTGTTTTTGTTAGGCCAACTGCCGAATTATTGAGGTGTATTACGTTCTTTCAATTTAGAATCGTTTCTACATTTAGGCTATTTATTGGGAGTGCTAAGCTTTCATTCTGGTTTAGCTTTCCATCGCCAGCTGAACGATCTTGCCCACTTACTTTTGATAGGATGATGACTGGTTGTGTTAGAAGTGATTAAGGAGGGAGGTCTCTAACTGTTTGATTTTCTACTCATAAACTCTAATTTGGGATGAATGGGTTGAATTGCAGGTACTGAGTTCTTTTTAGACTGTTTGTAGTCTATCTTGTAGCTTAATTATCTGGCTATTTAGGTATGCCTATTTAGTTTTGACGTCTGTAGTGTGAGTCAAACTTTCGCTCAGCTCCCTCTCTAACGTTATTATTTTCTACCGAAGAATTTAAACTTCCTTGGAGAGCTCCTATTCATGCAAGTATTAGGGTTTGTTTAGAATAAAGGGTCTTTTAGGTTTAATGGGAGCCAGACTAGTCTCCAACTAATGAATATACTTTTACTTCTATTCAAAGGTTAACTTAAATTAGCTCACTTGATTTTGCAGTTTACTACATGAACTCTTAAGTTATCTATTCTAAACTTACAAACTTCTGATAGACACCTGTAACTTACTAGTCACTGATTTGTTATGTTGCAGCTACTCCTCCAAATGTTTAGTCAAATGCTATTTCTTTATTTAGCCTTAAAAGGATTTTCTTGACATCGGCCTAGGCAGGTTAAGCTACTGAACTGCATCCTTCTTCTGGCTACCAATAGTAAATCTTTATTTTAGAGACTTCTTCAATAACCCTATCTCGTTCCTCATCTCCTAATTCTACTGCTGGATTATGCGAGTGGTTTGTTTAGTCCTTTATAATTCTTCCAGAAACCTTTGTTTTTCAAGTTACTCTCCTTCCGTGTATTTCTTCAGAGAGTTTAATTGTGTTTTTAGGGATTAGTTTGCCTTCTGTAATGCTGCCAAAGACTAGCTGTCTTCCTAGTGTACTATCTGCTTCTGTGATAGCACTAACCGATGCTTTAAGTTTTATATCTAGGAGACTACACTGAAGAAGGTGGTTTGGTATTCAGCCTACATCTGCAGAGAGTTTAAAGACTAATAGTTGCCCTTTAAGGTTTGAGTAATTCTCTCTTTCAGTCTATGCAACCTATCCAAACCCTCCTTTATAGTTGTCAAACCTTCTCCCAATCTGATGTTTGGGCTATGTTGGATATGCTAGTTGCTTAGTATAGCTTTACCCTATTCTAGCTTTAATGAGAATTTAGCTAATAAATCTATCTAACTTCTAGGCAGTTTGTCGCTCTGCAAGATCCTTCTCAGTTCATCTGTTAACCCCTACAAAATTCTCATTGCTTTGAAGGGCTCAGTTCCCCTTGCCCGACCCTAGGTACTTTAATCTATAAGCGAGGGTTCAGCCAGCGTTCGATAACTCCTAGTTCCTTACCCCTTCACCATTATCTACTTTTTAAGCTTAATGTTCTCTGTCATCAGCTTCTGGCTCTATGCCTTGTAGAAAGTTATCTCTTGCTATGATTTCAGCACCTTTTATCTGTCCTGACCTTGTCTGTTGGATGTCTTGAAGGATTACAGTTCGCTCTAAAGATAGCGGATTCTCTGTCTAAGGTCCCTCTCATTCAGCAACAGTTCCTCTATCCGCTTCATTTTTACTATCAGCTCATTTTACGCCTTTCGTTTCTGCCTTATTATTTATTCGATCTCTGCCTTCGATCCTAGCCTCTATCCGAACAGCCTGTTCAAATTGCCATTTGTAATATCAATCTCTGATACCAAATAGTCTTGTTCTGATGGTTTACTCTCCTGAACTCTTGCGTCTCTTGCATTCCACCCACTGACTCCCTCCATATGAGTGTACTCAGCTCGCTGCACCTTCGAAGTGACTATCTGGATTGCTTATTGCGATGTGCTGTATCTCACCATCCATACTTGGCGATAGGAAATGAAAACGATGTATGATGTGACTGGAGGGTATCCTCAATAGGACTGTGGGCGAAAATAGGCTCCCTCGATCCATCTCTATCTCTGCCAATCTCCACTGAAGGCGTTTGCTTAAATCTGCTCAAATAGGACAGTTCTTCGGCTTGTCCTTGCCCAGCTTTGATAATTTGTCCGCCTAGACTGGTTAAACTCATATATATAATGCAAGAAGATCAAACATCCTCCTGGAGAAGTAACCCACTCATCAATCCAGTTATCTGATCGAAGTATTACATGAACTATTCGTACTATTACTCACTTAGCTAGTCCAATGGTTGTTGAATGTCCTATTTCTACACCTTGTGGACTCTATGCAGCTCGTCAGCAATTAAATGGTTGACTACTCCAATTATGTCACCCTGCTGAAGCTAATTGAGTCTGTAGAGCTAAACATCGAATGTTTAAAGGTAAGTGACGTGGTCTGAAAATATTTTGTGAAGCTGCTACTTAGTTGGCTTCTTATGGGGATTAGAGGGGATGCTCCTTTAGAGTTCGGTTTGCATATCCTCGATAAGCTGTTTCCATTATTAATCCTTCTATGGTGTTAACCAATCCAGCACTTCCTTATTCCATACATCCTCCGGTATATCGAGTCGAGCCAAAATGCTATTAAGACTAACATCCTTCAAATCTTTGACTTTAGCCTCATACTCAAGTATACACCCCACAATATCATCTGTATTTTTCATTGATCTTCTTTCTAAATAGAACCAATAATACTTTTCCTGTAGTAGATGGTCATTTTACAGTATTCCTACTTAATCAGGTTGATGGACTCTCTGAACACCTTCTCAATACAGTTTTATTGCTGGTGGAGGGGCTGGTCGGTCATTATCTCCCGGAGTTACGTCACCACTTTAGCGATCTATTCCTCGTTAATATCGGAGAACTCGTAGGGTCGATTGAGAGTAGCTGGCTATTTATTTGTGAAATAGTTGTAGATTAGGTAGCAGGAGAATACTGCAGGGATGCCAACACCGAGAATTTTTATAAGTTGGTTAGTGTCTGTCATTATCATATTTAAAATTATAAATACAGTGTTGAATTTTGTTTCTGTAGTAAATACCCAAACTTTAAGGGTGTCGATTTACATAATTACAATTGATTTAATTACGATATTGGTGTTAATCTGCCAAATAGCTAATCTACAAAATCGAACATTTCAGAATACTCGCAAAGTATTTCCGTTGAACCTTAATTTAATGCAGGCTCCCTATGGAATTGCTTAATATCATCCGAAGGATATGTCAATGAGAAACGTTTTAAATATCTTCCGAAGGAACTTCAGTGAATGAATAATCCAGTTAACATAACAGTTGTGTATTTTTTGGACCATCCTCCAATATCCCCACCTCCTACCCTTTCTAACCAACTAATTTTAGTTCAATTAAATAGCTAACTGTTTATCTCAGCTTTAAATGATTCGTGCAAGATACTCTTGAAAATAAACTATTTTATGAAATTTATTCAAGTCCTCTTAGCGTTGGCTATTGTGGCCTCTGCCCGTAGAGCATACACCCACGACTCTGTGGCAAGTGTATCCAGTCCTTGGGGTCAAGGTAAATCCATAGTTTATTCAGGAAGTACGACAGGATGGAGTGGAACTGGCTCTGTCGTCAACAATCCTCTGAATAATGCTTGGGGAAGAGTGCCAGGATGGAATGGAGCTGGAACCAACCCCAGCCTTAGTGGATCGAGTATGCCAGGATGGAATGGAGCTGGCTCTGTCGTCAACAATCCTCTGAACAATGCTTGGGGAAGAGTGCCAGGCTGGAATGGAGCCGGAGTCAATCCCAACTTGAGACCCTCTGTTGGCCCAGGAATGCCAGGATGGAACGGAGCTGGTGTGAACCCTAACTCTGGGTATCAACAGCAATGGAACAGAGACCAGAGTCTGCTGAACAGTTACTGGAACAGAAACCCAGTCAGCAACTGGAGAACCTTCTCAGTAAACGGTGTGAGATGCTCCAACGGGAGATTCTTATCAGCAGCAGGCCCATCGAACTATGGCGGGCCTACCAGGTTTGAATGCAGAGGCTACAACAATCAGGCAATGTTCTGGGATATCTGTGCCACCGCTACCGACTGCTACAACATGGTTTGTGCATTCGTAAACAGCTGCAGAAACGGAAGAATCGTCCAATCAGTAGCCCGTTGATTTCTACAAAGAATAGTAGTTATTCCCTAGTCCCATTCTGGAATCTATTTATTAAAAAAACGTTTCTTCGATTGTTTAATTAAGCTTAAAGTATGTCTAAGTCATAAACAACTTCTTCCATTTGTCACCATGCTTAGATTTAATATTTTCTGATCCTTATTTCTACATTAATATGTTTAAGGCAGTAACTCACTTCTCATATATCTGTGCTGCCGCAAATTATTCTTCTCACCAATACCGCTCTACACGTCGAGCCTTTCAGATTACGTTCGGTTCTATTTTCTACCATCGACTGATCAACGCACGCTATCGACAAATCGACCAGGATTTAGAGATCGTTAAAAGAGTATCTGATGAGGCATTATCTGTGGGACCTTAGAAGACAGTAGGCTAACGAATAACTGGCTTTCTCAAAACATCTTTAAGAATGCTACACCTCTTCATAATATTCACTCCATCAATAATAACATTCCCGCTGTTTTGGTTTAAAAGTACTTAAGACATTTGGTTGGATATATTCGTAAGCGCAATATAGAGGGCAGGTGTGGTATGGATAAAAGGGTTTCAGTATCTGAGTCATAGAAGAGATATTGTCGGAGAGAGAGTCGCATAAAAGTTTATGCATTTAAGATAAAATGCCCCGGAGCATTCATTTTAAGATACCAATAGGACATTTAGGAGGGAGTTCGGCAAAGATATCTACCAGGTTTTTGAAAGGTTCTATGATAAACCAATAGCTTCTGGATCTATCAGCCAAGTTTACCATGCAATATACAAAGGGTAGAAAGTAGCTGTAAAGGTAAGGCACCCTAATATTGGGTAGAACATTGCGAGAGATGTGGATATACTGTTTGCGATAAGCGGCTTTCTTTCCTTCTTCTGGTCCAAACTCGAGTTTCCCATTACTAAATCTACTCTCAAGAAGACACTAACAGACCAGCTGGACTTTAGTATTGAAGTTAAAAATCTTGGTGTTTTCAACGAGCTATTTAGTTTCCACAAAAATGTCCATTTCCCATCAGCTATTCCCTAAGCCTCAGGGACGTCTGTACTAACGGAGACGTTTGTTGAAGGTAAACCCATCACTTACTACGAGCATCACCCTCACTAACTGAACCGCTCGATCGCCAGAATCGGAGCTAAAACCTTCTTCTAGATGTTGATGAAGTTCAACTTTATTCATGCTGACTGCCACGGAGGCAACATTATTGTTAGTATTAATGAACGAAAACCCAAGTTCTATGACGGAATACTTAATGTAATTTATAAAACTTTCTATGCGATTGAGAAGTTTTTCGTTAAGATTAGTGGAGAATCCGAACTTGCGAAGGCTCTGTATCTCTAAACACGTCAATAATAAGATGTGTCTCGGACTCTCCAACGTAAGAATGACCTAAGAATTGACGTAACTCTAATTGACGTTGGGCTGGTAATCCAGCTAAATGAGACAGACAGGAAGAACTTCGTTAATTTCATTCGATGTCTAGTACAAAAGGAGCCTGATGAGTGTGCTCGGATGATCTACTCCCTTTCTCTGTCAAGAGGTAAACAACTGATAACTCTGCCACACAACTGCACCTATTTCGAATAGCTGAAGTCACTATTTACCAGGATGACCAATATAGAGTTACAGCACCTCCAAGGTTTGTAGTTACTGAAGGGAATGCTAGATATCATTAGAAAGCATGGAATGAAACTAGATGGACAGTTAGGAGCTCTACTGACCAATATGCTAGTGCTAGAGCAAATCGCTAAAGACCTGGACCCCTCCATAAACATTCTAACTGCAGCTGTCCCCTACTTCTATCTTCCAACCTTATGATGTACATTATATTAACTACGTATGCTATTATGAATAGTCAATCAGAACTACACATTAAATGCGATGTTGTCCTGCCTCAGTTTCTTCTTCTTTTGCCGCTTCCCCGGAAGGTTGCTAGCTCCCATACACTTCAACACTGTCTTCTCTATCTTCTCGTTGTTCTACTCCCACTTCTTCTCTAGAGCTCTGACCAGAGATTTCGTTACTACGTAGTCTTTGGCTCTCAGACACTCGTACTTTACTACCGACTGCATGTAGAGCTCCTTTATGTATGTTGATAGACCATTGAACACAGGCGATAACTTAGATACATCCATCAATTTATTATGTACTATTCTTTTGGAAATGAGCATAAGCAAAGGTATCATCTGAGACCCATACTCCAACGTACTATCAATTCCCTAACTCTGGTGTAACAGCGAATCAAGGCCAAGACTCTCTACAAACTTACAGAAGAAAGTCTTAGGTCCGAACAAACTCTTGAGAAGGTTATCTGCCTCCTGCATGAACTTAAACTGTTAGTTGTAGATGCTAGATTTAGATGATCTATCATAATCATCTAGCTGTTTAATGATCTTCTTCAGGTAGTACCGTTTGGAGCTGAAAACACTGAACAGGGTGGTTGCTGTTATTGAGCCATTACCCAGACTAATGCATTACCTAAATATAGTTACTCTTTAGGTTTTAGTTAGGTAAGGATGCTCTATTTATGCGTAATCCGAAAACACCTTAAACTCAGTCATAACTGGAGCAGCAACTGTTTTCTTGTGGGTCGGAACAGCAGTAGCAAAGTTGGTATTGTTCTAGTTGAATATCTATATCCTCCTCATTTTGTAATACTCTGCGCATATTCTCAGTACAAACCCACTATTCACGTATCTCTTCTATTCGATTGTTATGGAACTACCCTTTATTATGTTCTTAAGGTAAGCTAAATTCACCCGATCCATCTTCTGCAGGTAAGTCATTACCATCTCGTCCATTTTGCATAGTTCGATGTAAACGATATCGTCGTAATGGGCACGGATCATCGAGGAGAGATCATCTCCGAATAGGCAGTGTCGCATCTTCAGGTAACAGTATAACTACTAGATACTACTGGTTTATAATAGAAACTATCTGAAGGTTACCACCTACCAGTTATCATTTAGGGACTAGTTCATAAGGCACAGATAAAACTACAGGCGAACCCTGGCGTTGCCCTACGACTTCTCCCTTTTCTTAATAACCTTAGTTCGAGGATCAACATAGAATGTCTCCAACCACCCATACACAAACTCAGGAAAGTCAGGTGCATGATATTTCTCTAGCTGGAAGCATTTGTACATACTATCGAATATGGTTCTTATTGTAGAGAGTAGACTGGCTTTCTTATGGTTGGGTATCACCACCCTTAGAAAGTTTCCCTGTTCGTACCCCGCATCCTCAAAATCCTTGGAGATGAGCGAATAAAACAGAGGGTTGTTGTTGCACTTGATAAGGTCTAGTGTCTATCCGTTGGACTCAGGTTGGTATTTGTATACTGCCTAAGTATTATCCAGACACTATTTAGCTCTCATAAACTTAGTGTAGGATTCCTGCAGAGCCTCGTAGTTCCGCGGTTTATTGCTGTTATCAGTAGTAGCTACCGATATGATGTCTTTAGCATTCCTAAATATGAAATACTCGTATTCAAATTTAGGGTTGTTCTGTTGTGCATTACCAACGTTGTAGTACCCTGATTTAGCTCCTTATCCGTTCTTTTTCTACTCTCTTAACTTCCGTTATTTATCCTACTGCAGTTTTTTGCATACTTTCCTCAGAGTTACTAACTACTGCCGATAGGACAATATTTACTCGTTGCTCATTAAGGCTATTTCCGACATCACCATCATTTTGGTTCTCATCTCCGATATTATCTACTCAAATTTGTGCATCACTTGCGTCTTCTCTGTTATGAGTTGCCTATGACACTCTAGTTCTTTAAGCATACATTCCGTCCTAATATTGAGACCAGTTATATGCTTATCCTGTCTCCTCATCTCACTGGCCAACTCTTTATTGTTTTCCTTGAGCACTTCGTTCTCACTCTGCAGCCCCTATATCTCTTGTATTTGTTTCTGGTTCCCACCCAGTTCTATTCTCCTCAGACATTCCGATAATAGTTTGTTTTATTTCTGCAGACGTACATTCTCCAGCTTCACCTGCTCATTTACTGTTTTCAGATGTTAGTTATGGGCTTTGAGACGTTTCCGGTGAGCACATTGGGGACATAATTAGCAGACAGTTGGCTGCTCCACTGGTCCGCTTTCATTGCGTCTAGAAGTGAGCTCTCTGTAACGTCTAGTGCCCTGTGTATGCAGTCTGTTGGTAAGGTCTGGTCGTTAGTTGCGTTCGGTTGCGTTGGGTTCGGTGGTAACCCTCAGGAAGTTTTTGGATTTGGAGTCAGAGCAATAGGCTGATCGCATGAGTGATTCAAAAGCTGAGTAAAGACTGATATACTTCTTGCCAAAGACTAATTGGAATTATCCTTAAGATTTTTGAGTCGTCTCCGATGATAGGAGAGTTCGGTTGAGTTAAGTTTCTTTAGTCCGTCCATATTCGATATTCTATACTTAGTAAATTAATTGGGTTGTAGATATCTGTTACTCCGGTATTCTAGCCATAATATTTTGATGATTAAATCTGCTCTTATTGGCTGGCTGGTGCTAACAGCAGTCTGTGCTAATTTCGGAGAGTATGCTAGGCCAGCTGAGGCTACCTGCTATCTGGATCAGAATGTAGAGCTGTGCTTCGCAGTCTCTACTAGTTAACTGACTGTTTACGCCAAACTTAAATCTTATGGCTACTTCGGGGTGCTGTATTCTGATAGAATGAGCAATGTAAAGAGTTCGTGATGTAGGGTGATTTCACAATAGTGGAGATAGTTAATGGATTGGTGATGGTGGGTGATTACCATAATGAGGGCGGACATAAAAAACCAGTCAGGGACAAGTTTGATCATATAACATTGTTGGGGTATGACACTGATCGACTCTCATACCTGGCTGTTAAGTATTCCAGACCTCTAGTTACACTAGACCCCCAAGATACTTAAATATTGGCGCAACAACCCTTCGCATTTTCGTATGCTTTCCGCAAGGGAAGCTTGGAGTTAAAAGAACACTAGTTTGGATAGTACTTCGTTATCAAGGGTATCCTCAACAACAAAGACACACCTAGCATGTCACCTCCCTAATAGCTATTGGGACATGGACTGGTAATGACAGTATTGTGGATGGTTGTCGCCGACATAGCAGTACTTATCAAGTACAAGTACGATGTCAAATATCGGGTGATAGTACACTTGTGTCTGATGGTCATCTGTTTGGTGGTGACGGAGGCTACCATACGAACTATGATAGTCAAATTGGGACCTTCATAAAGAAGCCTCCCTTTCAAACCAAGCATACACTACATAAATGGTAAAGTCATATTCATCTGGATCATCATACAAGTTCTGTTAGGAATGCTGTCTAGGTACCTCCAACCCAAAGATGATGTCGGCCCTAATGAGCATCGCCTGGTTAGGAGAATACATCGGTTTTCTGGTTATATATTTCTGTTGTATGCGAAGGCTAACGTGTTCATAGGATGGTCCATCTTCAACAGAAGTATTGCGGTTGGGTTGTTAATTGTGGGAAGTGTCATATTCTACTTCTAAATTCGGTATTTAAACAGATTAAACTAAAACAAAATAGTTCCTCAACCTGTCTTTGCAAATAAATTGGTGCCGTCCAACCTATCAAGGATACCGTACAACTCTAAAGAAATCCAATAATAGAGATTCTTTGTATTCGACAATTATCTTTATCCGTTGCCTGATGTCGGTACACATCCAGGTGGACAACAGATAATATGTAGGATAGCCAGACGAGAGGTTGACCGCTATCTTTACGGATTGTCACATCTAGAGCTATTCCCATACGTGAAACCCTTCCAACATCCCTCAGACTGCTTAAAGATAGTCGCTGAGCCTTTCGCTCAACTTAAAGGCAGCAATATCTGCAAAGAGTTTTCAGGTGAGTTTAAGATCCAAAGTATGATAAGCATCACTCCTTAGCTGTCGATATTCAACCTGAAATGCTCTACATCGAATTAGATAGTGTTTAGGCAGCATAAGACACTAGCAGATATCGGACAGTATTTCTGTGTTAAGGGTTTTAATATGACCAGACTCTATAGTATGATAGTATGTCTATCATCGAGAGCTCGATAGTACCGAGCAAATCTATTGAACTTACTGCCTAAAGCGGAATACTGTGAGTAGAGCTTCAGTACCATAATTTAGAGGGAGAATGAGATGAAATCTAATGAATCTCCCAAGAATGGGTTGTTACAGTTAGTAATTAAGAAGTACATGGAACCACTTAGCTTCACCAGCCAGTTGTATGGTAATAGAGATGCAGCTTTAACTATTAAAGGGCCACTGGGAAGAGGTCTTTGCCTTGAAGCATTACCTAAAGGTTAAGTAGTTATTATTTGCGGAGGAACAGGATTATTCCCTTTCCTAGACCTAATTGACATTATCTTCAGATTTCTAACCGACAAAACCATGTACTTCCTCAATTACACAGGTCTTCCTAATAGGTCAGCTATTACAACCAAGTTTTCGATGATAGACAGTTCTCATTCTTTATGAGTGTCAAACGATTCAGAGAGTTAGTACTCATCAGCTAAATCACCTACCTTGCCCAACTGAACCATCCTCTTATCCGCATCTACCTTCGAATCTCCCTAGAAACCCGAGTACCACCTCTCCTCCAACCTTACCTTCTCAACACCAGCTAAAACTTCAGCTCAAGGTTCGTCTAACGTTACATCCTTCCTCTAAAGAACCTAGCGATGGTGTATATCTGCGGTCCCCAACGAATGTATAAGTAGGTGACTGACGCCCTGTCCCAGATAGAAATCCCTTAGGATAAAATTTATTTAGTGTGATATATACTGCAAATTCAAATTAGTCGCATGTAAGAGACAGTTGATAGGCTGTTCGATATGATCAATATGGCGAGGTCTACCCCACAGTTCTGCCTTCAGCAGCTCCAGAGGATGAGAACCAGCTTTCGTGGAGAAATATTCAGGACTTAATCCAAAGATATACTTACCTATGAAGGTGTTAAACCGTTGGATGAACTTGTCGATGAACTGAACCAGATGAAACCAGTAAGATCACTCAAATGGTCTTTCTCTCTGCATATGGTCGCTGATGACCAGGCCCAACATCTAGGTACAAATGGGATTGCCAGTCACTGTGGCCCTGATAATACCAAGCTGCCTGATAGGGTGGCTAATTACGCTATTGTCTCTGGCAGAATAAACGAAGTAATAGAGCTAGGGTCGTTTTCGAGCTGGGACATTCTTACTGACCTATTGATAGACGATGGTTTAATAACAAGGAAAAGGAGGAAAGCTCTGCTCGATCCAACCTACCAGTATATTGGGATAGGGTGGAGTATGCACAAAACGTATGGTTTCTGTACGGTGATAGTATTGGCTGAGAACGTCACTGAGTTGAGTAACATAAAGCTTATTCAGTACAACCCAACGATCCTTTATTCGAACTCAACAAAACAAAAACACTGATGGATCCCAATCTAAACTACTATAAGGTGTTGGCCAATCCTGACAGGAATATTGTGCACTGTGTCCAGTAATAATCTATAATCGCTGAACCCCAGATTTCAAGAGGACCTCAAATCCAAACAGCAAGGCCGCCGCAAGCACCACACTACAACCCTTCCTCTAATGTGCTACCCAGTATCCGGGAATAACCAGAGCATACTTAAAGGACATGCCAACTGATTTGAATAGTAAAATTCATTTGCAGACAGAATTACATCTAGCCTATTTCCTTAGAGCTGAAGAAGATGATACTTCTGTCGTGCGTTTCTTACTCAGTCGCCGTTTGTCGCTGTCCTCTGATACGTTTAGGGTGCGGTGCATATCGAATAGAAGGTCTTTGTATGGTTTTACCCCCAGCACTTTCTCCTTCAACTGGTTTATGTTGACAGAGTGCCGCTTTTTTAGCCTAAATCAATCATCACTTACAGCTCTTTCTCCTACCGTCGATTATCAATAGCGATCTGAAATTCAGTGGAGTCCACCCTAGATTTCTCCCTAGAGATTGGTTTCGACCTAATGTTAAGTTTATCGATAGGTCGTCTACGCTTTTTATAATCGAAGGATATTAGGCATCCCTTGAGCTGCGAGGAACTATTATCCTGGAAGGAAACCTCCGACATAATTTTGGAATGCTTTTTAGGACGCGTTATTGTACCCTAATGCTGCTGTGACTCCAAAACCTTCAGCTTGCCCATAAGTTCCTTATTCTCCTCCATCGCTCTATTGAGTTGCTATCTAGACTTACGAGTACTTCTGTTATTTTTGCCACTTTGGATTTCTCAGCCTCAACGGCCTTTTCACACATTTAAAGCTTCTCCTCCAGGGAATCGCTGTAAAGCTTTAACTGCTGCTATATTCGGATGTGCTTCCTGATCTACCCCTCACACTTTTGCACTGCCGTCTACAAAACCTAGTAGTCATTCTCGGCTACATCTCTGCATCGTCCGATTGTTACAATTTCAGTTTATGGTTCATTTGTTAAAGCTTGGTATGCATGGAGTTAAACACAGCAGATAACAGATCAACTAGCGTACAATCGGAATTATCGAGTTCCTAGAGTTTTTGGTTGAGGCTGAGCGCCTATTATTTATTGAGAACAGTGCAACTTTGTTCGAGGGTCTTGATAGTGTGGTTAGTACATGTTAAAGGAGGATCTGGAGAGAGTCAACAAGGTCGGTGCGGCTGGACGCCCCTTCGTCTTCTACCTTCATATGAGTATTATAGTATCACATAGGAAAACTCATAATCATTCATCCAAGCTATCAGATACTACTGATCGTTTTTTAACACCCTCATCGATGAACTGTGTCACCCTTTTAAATTTGTCCTGCTAGGTGAGGTAGGGAGATAGTTTAGACTAGAGCACTGGGCAGTGAGTTAGGAGGATAGCAGTGAAGGGAGAGTGCTGGTTGAATTACCGTACAAACCCGCACCAGACTGATATATCATTTAGGCTTATATGTACCTACTTTATGCTTGAGTTTTGGCTTTTGGTGTTATTCCATATACAAATAGCACCTACCAGAACTACATCTTTAAATGTAACTGATATGGATTGTTGACCTTTTATTTAGAAACTGTTCTATTCGCAGGGTTCCATCTAGCTGTTCGGAAGGTTTATTTGGTTGGTTGATGAATATGGGAACATTCGAGAGGTGAGGGTGGGAAGCCCAGTGATATCGTAGATTTAGAATCGGTTGAACCAGCAAGTCTTCTACCCATCGCAGGGGAACACATTCAAAGTGATTTTCTTGGCAGGGATGCATTGCTTCATAACCCTATTCTTACCTGCTTGAATAGCTAGCTATTGTAGCGATAGTGTGTATTAAAGTAGAATCGCTGCTCCGATCGCGATTTATTCAGCTTGATGCTGAATACTTTGTTTTTAATCTTAATTCGGACATGCTTAAGAGCCTTATCTTCAATTACGTTCTTTATTCCAATGCTGTCTACCATCTGGTCACCAATCACATCCATCGTGAGACTTTTAGATAGTAAGGGGTATTACCTAAGCTTCCCCTATTTGAACACATACGACAACTATTTCTAACCCGAGTAAAGACTCACCTTAGAGAATTTAAACGCTGTGTAGCTGCCATAGTTCTACAAAATCTCCATCTCAATAGCAGCAGGTTTGAATGCAGTTTCAAAACGCACGGCGGAATTCTAGTCTAACTTTGTATGGCTATCGAATTTCGAGAAATCCATTTTGTTGAGCCAATCTCTGGAACTGATCTTCCCCAGTATAAACTTCTCCTCGGTAAATACAATATACTCACATGACTTCCAATACTACCTCAGGTCGGGTAGAGCAATTCCTAACTATCCTGCGAACACGCTATTCCCATCTATCTTGATTTAGAGTCGCTAACTAATACGTTATTTACCTTTATACCGCACTGCACTCTACCATTAGAGTTTTAGTTCCAAATACGAATTAGAGACAATCTTGTGTACTAGGAGAATGTGAAGCTGATTATGTTTGGGATTAAAGACGAGTAGGGAAGTAGGGTGCTGTGCTAAGCAAAACTGGTGTAGTAGGAGTGATTGGTTAGGTTGAGGAGACAGTTTTAGAAGGGCTTTCTGCCTGGAATAGCAGGAGGGGTAGCTTATAATTTAGAGGGGAACACTGGCTACCCTTTCTAGTTGAAGAACTCTACTCCATTTAAACCTATTTAGGAAGGATCACCCCAGTTGGAATACACCCTAAACACAATGTTCTTTCCAAGAGGCATTAAAGGTATGGTAAGATTATCGATTGTCTACTTGTATTTCTATTAACTCAATTTGGAGGAGTTGGCATTATGCTTCGAAGTTGGCTTTGCTCTAGACTTGGGAACCTCATATCTCTAAAGGGTTTATCTCGACCGACTAGTGTTGGAAACTAGTTTAAACTCGAAATCCTCAATATTGACTGCAGGCTGCACAAACATTCTCTCCATCGGTATGGATTAGACAGAACTCTTGTCCATACTCTTCTGAAAATGCAATTGCAGACTATCTCGCTGTTGCTGTTGCTTCTTCTTATGTTTCTTTTAGTACTAGCCAAATACATCCACAACTTTCAGCATCATCTTACTAGATTTACTCTTCGATTTATTTGACTTT
>JAOXNN020068896.1:0-34001 GCA_028571205.2 Hydropsyche betteni | reverse complement strand
TGTTTTATTACATCACGCAACGGCACGGTTATAAAATAATTTTGCATAAATTTATTCAATTTTTATTTTATTACGTAACAGTATGGTTATCGACAGCCGATGTTATTAAAGATACTAGTATAAAAGAAACATTATGTACGTATTCATGGTATATGGGTAAAGCTGCATGCATTGTCATTCGTAAGGATGATGGTTCAAGCTGCGGGAATGGCAAGGGTAGATTCCGTTTTTAATAACTACTCGATCGTCCCAAAATGGATATTTAGCCATTTGACTCAAAAATGAGAGTTTAGTCTCCCGTTGATGAGACGATTCCAAAAAATGGTACGAATTATATATGCGGACGTCGTGATTATTGTAACAACTATTGCGTGGCGATTGGATGATGGCATTTGATTTGATAGTAAAAAGATTGAATTTGATTCGTTTAAGGTTGAATTTGATTTATATAAAGTTGAATTTAGAATATAAAAGCTATACTAACAAATTGAAATTTATCTCGACAACACTTTCACTTCCAGAACCAGCGAAAATTTACTAAATCAATCCATTTCGAAAAAAAAATCCGACGATAAATTCTATTAACGAAACAGAGCATAATACTTCCAATCAAAAACGAGCATTTTCATTTCCTGCCGGCCACACTAATGTTAACCCATCAACGCCCATTCACCGCGCAGTGCCGCTCAATAACGTCATTAGCCGGGGAAAAATTGGATTAATCAGTTCAGATTTGCGGCACAAAGGCTCGACGGGGCTGGGAAGGTGTTACAATTAGCGAACCTTTCGGATTAGGCCCAGTTTTGGGCCGGCCCAATTGTGAACATCACTCGCAGAAGACCGTTGCCACTTTCTGACGTTTCTCAATCTGTTTTTTGGGTTTGTAAGAATTTTATGACAGTAAAATAAATTATATTATGTTATCAAATAATCTCATCATGCGTGACCTTTACATTATATGATTATTTGAATTCGAAATTCAATGGATAAACATTTGGGTAAGTTATGTATATATTCGAGAAATTATGTATAGAATAGAAATCACATCGATCAATTACTGTTAGTAAATATCACGCTTCACGGAATTTTGGCACCTGAAACAATTTAGGAACAT
Source organism: Hydropsyche betteni (assembly GCA_028571205.2). Lineage (NCBI taxonomy): Eukaryota > Metazoa > Arthropoda > Insecta > Trichoptera > Hydropsychidae > Hydropsyche > Hydropsyche betteni. The sequence continues at coordinate 32,887 of JAOXNN020068896.1, read as the reverse complement.
CTATATTTGATTTTGTAGTTTCGAATTCATGTGAAATTTGCTGTATGATAAACACAATGGTATAATTGTCAATTGATGCGGATATTGACATAATAGGGAATAAATTATAACTGACTTATATGTTTCAAGAATATCTTAGATTTTCCTTGAAAGGTCGTGGTGTTCTTATAAAGTAAAAAGTAAAAATAGCGCATATCGAAAAGAAAAAAATCTAATATATGATGATGGCATCTGGTGTATGATATCATCCATCAAGAACAATATTTTAATACATTAGGATCTCGTTAAAAAATATCTACATGAACCTTATTCAATTCCAGCATTTCTAAACCAGCTCAATTAGATATAAAAAAAACATATTACTACCCCAAACTATGAAAATTCACAGATTTCAACAAAACAAAATTCCATATAATTTTCGGGAACCATGCGTATTTAAATTAACCAGTCCATTAAATTAATTTGATTCGAATTGACAAATGGAGCTTGAAATATTAATGATTTGCTCGTATCATATTGAGCATTACCATAGCAACGTTTTGATATAAAGGTTTCCGCAGACTAATATGTAAAAATCACATATTATAACATTATTTTTATTAATATTATTATTTTAGCATATTATGAAAAAAAATCGATTTCACACATAAATGGACTTCATCTAATTTCAATATCTCTGAATCAGTCATAAAGTTTTCATATACCAGTTAAATGAATATGGTTTATATTGTCAAATATAATAGATCTCAAAATATCACAATTTACTATGATCATATCGAGCATCATATATTATGCATTTTACAATTCAAATAAGAACTTTTAAACATCAAATTCAACCATCGAAAAGTATTATTAAGATCGTTGTCGTAGAAATCAGTGAAATTTTAATTTGAAATGTGCAACCTGTAGTAACAGTTTTTTTTATGAACGTTACAACAGAAAAAGATAATCAGTTAAAGAAAATCAGCTATTCTTATTAAATAAAAATTTAACGTATTCCGAAAAGAAAAACCGATCACATACATATATTACGATTCGTTTGTGCAATCACTTTATACATGAACGGAGCAAAGAATCTTGCTTTGTCTATAAAATTTAACAACATCAGGTGATGTGTAGGCGTCATCTAGCATAAGCGCATCATTTAACATCTCCTGTCACGCATGACAGTTGACGTATCTTACGACATACTTACAGAAGCATTAAAATTTTTTTAGCACGCCTGATATTTCGCAAAAAAAAAATTGAAAATTTCAGCATATGAAAGAAAAAAAGTTCATCTAAACTATCTTGCGACCCGTCATATTTGACAGAAAATATTAAATGACGCACTTGAGATGCGCTTACACCTATTTACCTCTTTTAACCACATTGCGTCACTATGATCTCACCAACACTACTCTTTCCCGATATTGTTTGAAATCGAAATCGGTAATTTCGACAGATGATATTTTTTCGAATTACAACAAATGTCACTACAACTTCAATAACGAAGCAAATTTTTTTGCGAATTTCGCTCCCCGGATCATTGCGTAACTTCAACCGATCTCATCACCTCTAAACTAATCCGATCGAACCCAAACAAAAAAACACGAAAACTCACAGAGTCAAAGGTCAACAGCATACACAATTGAGAACCACTGATCCGCCCATAACGAAATAATATTCGTAATATCGCCGAAACGTCTCGCGTCGTTAGCGACACCTGTTTGTTACACGTCGCACATATATCATCGTCATTATCGTTAGGGGCGTCACTTTTTTTCCGGCGTCGAACGCCCTCGACTTCGAACAAAACACTTTTTGTCCAAGACACATAAAGCGGTAATATATGTTAAATTATAATGCGCATAATAGAGTCGTTTGTCTGCGCGTTATTGCGTCGTTATATGTTAATAATTTATACGTTGTTATAGCGATTTTTCAGCGCCGCGATGACTCTGCGGCTGCCAGATATTTCAGTTTCGAATGGGCGTTGTTACGATCGGTTTTTGGTCGTTTCCGTTGTTAATTGATATGGAGTTGTTTGTGGTGGCAGCCCTGACGTTTTGGATGTGGCCTAGCGAGTGCATGACGACTGTCGGGGTTGATTGTGTTAATGTTTTAATGGTGTTGTTATTGGGGCGACTTTGTTTTTGAGATGTTTTGAAAACACGCGAGCGCTATTAGTATTGTAAATTGGCGGTCGTATAAAATTGTGTTTATTTGTCGAAATGTGTCGCTGGATGTTTTAATATATTGTGTTGACGTTTCGGCACATATCTGAAATGCTCGGGCATAATTTTGAGATAAGATATTGTTAGAATATTTTTTCTGATACGAATTTGTCAATTATTTTTCAATTTGTTGCCATAGGATCGTAATTTGTCATTAGCGTTACCGCAAATTGAAATTGGCTGTTATATAACATATAGAGTTAGGAGCTTGTTAAAAAAATGATACACTTTTTCATTTCAAATGCTCTTAATAATATTATATTTGTTTCACAAACTCTTATGTGGAATCTCTCACAAAAAAACCTTCTAAAATACTCAGGCATAATTGTAAGATAAGATATCGTTCAAATTACATAATTAACTTTTTTTTATATCTAAATTCATCATTTATTATTTAATATGTTACCATAGAATCGATGTTTGCTGACAGCGTTACCGCAAATGAAAATTGGCTATTACATAATATATATTATAATATATACAGAGATAAGAGTAATACATTAAAAAAATGATACTCGTTATTTCAATTCTTCATCATACATATTTCACAAACCCAACTGTTAAATCCCACGCAAATAAAAAAAAATGTCTGAAATACTCGGGTATCATTATAAGATAATATAATATAATATATCATTCAAATTAATCGAAATTTTTTTGCAATCAGAAAAATATTTTAAACTAATGACGTGACTTGAATCAACGATGATTTAAAATGGAAAATATTTATTTTGAAATTAAAATAATTTATTTAAAATAGAGAACATTTCATTTGAAATGGAAAGTATTTGTTTCCAAGTGGAAAACATTCTACTCGCGGTAAAAAAAATGTATAACAAAATCGATACCCATTTTTTCAATTCAAACTCTCTTCATCATACAAATTCCACAAACGAAACCGACGAATCCCCCACACAAAAAAAAAAAACAAAAATCACACTCACCTCATTCAAAATCGAATCGACAACCATACGATTCAATCCCAAAACAAAATCCACCTTTAAAAAGAAGCGAATCCAATCGAAAACATTCCGATCCGAATTGAAAAAAGCGCCAAATCCCGATACATCCACAGCCTTTATTTTATATATATATATCGACTACAAAAAGCATCTCCATCTCCACGTTTCCTGCCCATCTTCAACAGATGGTCGATAACGGTTATCCCTTTATCTTCCGACGGACTATTTATTGGGGATTTGTGCGTCTGCGAAACGATATTCGGGACGCTGTAAATTTGGCGGGATGCGATTTTGCAAATTCAGGCCTTTTTCATTAAAATTGACTAAAATTTGAGCTTTGATGTACGGCCTCTGCAGTTTGTGGAAATGCGCTTTGTATGGATTTTTCATTAATTTTTTATTGAGTTTCGTTTTGTTGGTGCCGATTCGTTTTGAAAATTCGATTGGTTTTTATATGAAATATTTACTAAATATTTTCAATATAAATAATCGTCTAGAAAAAACTGAATCGTTAAGTAAAATTCATATAAAATCGTGTGCATTGAGAATCAAAATAAAATATTCAGAGATCCAAAGGTTAAGAAAAATTTTAATTAAGTTGTTTGAAACACTTTGAAATATATCTTAGTTCAATATATCATTTTTTTTACTTAAAAAAACATCCGAAATTTCTCATTAGCATACTAATAATTCCCAAATGAAAGATAATACGGTAGGTGTTCCTTATTTTTTTTTTACTATGCATTTAATCCAAAAATAAGAATTAAAAACCTATATCAACAAAAAAACTATTAGAAATACGTAATCAATTATCAAAACAAAAAAAAAATACTGAAGTAAAGGGAGACTAGTGTTTTTTTTTTTGATATTTTTTGTTGAAAAAAAAAACGAAGCCCAAATTTTTAAAATATTTAAAAAAAAAACTCTGTTGCCCCTTATCTTTCGATTGTTCTATCAAACATGCAGATATGTATCTAACTGATTCTCAAAACTAATAATTACAATATTACAAAACTTAGTTAAAATATACAATATTATCATATCAGTCCAGTGTATTTGACCCAACATAATCTAATCTAACCTAACTCTAAACATCAATCAAAACAAATAAAATCACTGAAAAAACCTATCCCAACCTTATCTAACCCAACCCAAAAAAGTGTATTTATAACCAATCCAAATATACCTGAGCTGAAATACAAATAGACTGTGACTAATATAAAAACGCAAACGTCGATCCTATGTACACAAATGCATCTCAAATATTGGAAACGCTACTTTTTAATACACAGAAGTAATTTGAACTCGACGTTATATTATGTATACAAGTAAAATAGAGCTTCAAGCAAACACGATTTAGTTCGATTCGTATCGTAGAGAAATATCGAAATATTTACGGACGCGAAACGAAAACCAATCAAATCGTAATGTAATACGAAAAGGATTCGTTATGATTCGTGTAATGTAATACTGCCTATTTTCCGCCACATTATTCATACATTACATAAATATTTTCATGAAAAATCATCCGTCCGTCGATACAACTCTCGGCCATAAATATTTACACTCCTTTTCCATTCCGGAGTTAAAGATTCAAGCGTATGAAAGAAATATTTTCAGAATTGAACTCGCAACGGTTCTATGTTTAGGTCTAACTTGTTTGCGTACATAAACACTGTGTGTTTATCGCTCGCCTGAAAAAAAAACCGTTTTCGAGATATTTTCAGATGCTAAATGGAAAAAGCTGTTCGAGAAAGCTCCTATGCGAGCTTTGGATGTATATATTCGATATAGTGCATTAAGCTCTCAGTCTTATTTATTATATTTGAAATGATAAAATTTATGTAATTTAAAACAGTTTTAACAAAACGGTTTATTAAAATACACGTAAAATTTTAATAAAAAAATATACCAATAGTAATAATTTTATGAAATGGTCAATATTTTATCAAAATTTTCAGGATTCTCGTAAAAAAGTGGAAAATTTGTGTTTAGTGATGTGCTTCAAAACCTTTATTATTATATAATATATCGGGTCATGTGTAAATTAAATATTCATCTTATGTAATGGTGTTTTGAAGCTCATTATATAACGTAAAGGTTTTGAAATTTTCAGATGTAATTCCGGTTTATTTTCCATATAAATATTTTAACTCCAGTATGATATAATATAATTTACCTTTCAAGAATCATGAAGAACTATTTATATACATCTGACCATCGTTTTAGAATAATTAACAAAAATTATTTTGAATGAATAACGAATACTTTTATGTTACTAGTTTTTTTTATATTTTCATGATCTCTATTTACAATATACGAAATAAAATTTATAATAAATTTATTCAATTTTGTACGGCGCCATTTTTTTTCACTAGTTCAACAAAATTAATAATTGACACGAATATGGTTGCAAAGTTAGAATTCGCAAATACTGAAATTAAATAATATTCAATCGCATTGCAGAACGGACGGAAATGAAATGGAATCTTTTTTCAAATGATGAAAATTTCGTTTAAGCCAAATATTTATTTTGCAACTTCAAAGCGTCTGAAAGTTCGAAATGAATTTTTAACTTTTACGAGCTTTATTTAAGTGAGTTAATATAACAATCCTCTCCATTTTACGATGATTCCAATATGATCCCTTTTTTGACCTTATTTTAAAATGATTCTGTTTTTGTAATAAAACAATTTAGGATTATTAATAACAAAATAATCTAAATATTATAATATTTGTGAAATAAGTTAAAAATGTTCAATCGAATTTGTATTTTATCATTTTGAAATTTTAATTAAGCAATTCAGAATAGTTTCGTTTTAGTTTAGTTTCGAGTTTGGAATTTTTAATGAATTTCGCGTATTCTATTAGGTTAATGCATAAGTTTCGTCGCATTTTTTCGATGGTCAATTATTTTTCTCCTTTTTCCTCCTAATGAATAACATCTGTACTCAAAGTATTCTTTTAGGTGAAGGATACTTTCTTTTTAACATTTGCTTAAGTTTTGGTCTAGCCAGTGAACAATAAACAACTCGTAGAAATTTTTGAAATGTCTAATAATAAACTGCATTTATGGAATTTTACAAAAATAACGATACAACCTTAGCAATCTTCAATCAACGTTAGAATCAGTTGTGATTTTCAAAATTCGGATCTAGGAATTTTTCATCGGTTAATAAACTCATGATGACACGTGACCATAATTAATACTTACAAAAATATCGAAGAAATTGTTTAGAAAATAAGAGTCAACAGATAAAAAAGTATAGTATCTGCATCACATCGGTTTAGATTCAAAATACGTTAACAATAAAAAAAACGACACAACTTCCGCATTAACCTAAAAAATGGAATTTTAAACATCCCCTATATATAATAGCGGATATCTGTGTGTTCGTCTGTGTATCTGTGTCGATGACGCTCGCTACTCTTATATTCTGGAGACATTTCGCAAGAGCACGGTTATAAAACATGTTTGCATATATTTAATTTTCGTTCACATCACGCAACGGCACGGTTATAAAATAATTTTGCATAAATATATTCAATTTTTATTTTATTAATAGTATGGTTATCAACACGCATCCGATGTTATTAACGTCGGGCCTATATACTATTTAAACATAATTTCATATAAAAAAAACAACGCACAGAATCCGTAATGAAGTCGACGAAATTTATGAACTTATTAATTATTGTGTCGAGTTCATGTGTGAGGGGAATCTCTCACACGTCGTTTGCAGCGCTCACATTTGATACAATGTATGAAATTAAATTACGAATTTCGGGCAAATTGCGCGCGTACATATTAATTTTTCGCGATTCAAATTGCGATACGGATAGACGTGCGAGGTTTCAAATTGAAAAAGTTTCGACCGAAGGTGGATACGGTAACTTTTTAATATTCTCGGCGGGCCGTTTTGAACGGGGCCCTATTAAAAAGTCAACGGATGTATTAAATTTGTATTGCGCTAGTTTCGGATTAATTCGTGGAATATCGTGTTATGTAATTTATTGATGTAATTAAAGTTTGCTTTTTAACTTTCGTTGGGTAATTTGTAGAAAATATGTTGAAATAAGTATGAGTTGGGGCAACTTGATCATCCGTATGGCAAGAAGTTTAATATTCTTGTTGTTTGTATATAAAAATCATCAGTTAAAATTATAATCATATCAAAATCAAACTCATGTATAGATTTTATTTTGTTAATTGAGGGGCTCGGCAGTTAATATTATAATATAATACTAAGCGCCGAAGTTGCAAAATTGAGTTTCTTGTATTTACTACAAAAATTAATACTTTTACTACAGAAATGAATAAAAATTCACATTCTCTAAAAAGATGACAGTACTATGTTGGGTTAATCCAAGTTTTATTTACATCTAAATGCATGTAAACTGTTTTTCTTAATATCTTCAAAAGTGACGAATATTGCTTAGCACTATTTACTGCAGAGTCCCTCAATTATTATGATAATGGTATTAATATAATTATACCTTTACAAATACTTGTAAGAAGCTGAATTTGATTCGGAAATGATTGAATTTGATTTCTAAAAGGCAGAATTTAATTTTTAAAAAGCTCAATTTGTTTCATAAGAAGCTGAATTTGTATTGTAAATGTTGTTTTTCTTTAATCAATATAACAATAGTCTCAATAATACGTTTCCGATTAATTTTTAAAATATAAAAAGCAGAACTCGGAGCGTAAAATCTATATTTAATCATTGATAGTTAAAACGTTTCTTTATAAAATTCATAGAAAATAGTCATTATAATTAAAAAAATTTTTAACATTCCCTTTATTTATCAAATTAAAAAATATCAAACGACCCATCGATTAAACGATAAAAAACGCGAATAATCCCAAAGTGGGACATGTCCCGGAGCCCGAAACCGAAACTCTTCACCGTCGAGGCCCCCCAAGGGAGAGGGCACAAAAAATTATTTACGACTCCGGGCCGGAAAAAGTGCGCTTTTGGCCTCCGGGCGACTCAAATATGCGCACTTAACGCGCCTGAGTCCGGCAACTTTCGGGCATGACCCCCGAGAGTGTGGCGTTTGCGTTTTCGGCTCCTTTTATTTTTTCGGTTCTTTTCCGTGAATAATTTGCACGTTTGGGGGTGTTAAGGTGTTTTTTTTATTCGTTGTTTTAATTTCTTATTTTTTTTTTGTATTTGTTTTCAGTTTGTATATGTTTTTTGGGGTCATGAAATGTGTTGAATAGTTTTTTTTAGTATGAAATTATTTTTTTTTTAGTTGGAATTGTTATTTATTTTTGAAATTTTTATAATATTCAATAAACCCCCCCCTATAACGTTAAAATATGCTCCATGCTATAAGGAGTGGACTTTATAAGGGGTTAAGGTTTATCAATTTTATTTTTTAATTTGAAGAAAATGAATGAATGAAACATTTTCATTTTTTTACACTTTTACCTGTTAACTGCTTGTTTCAAAAATTTTAATTCAATCGAAAAAATTTACGTTATGGGAGGGAGAGTATCGCCGTAAACGTTATAGGGGGATTTACTATACTCGGTTTGAGGAGGAATTATTTTTTTTATAAAATTTCGTCTGCACTTACAATTATTATTATTTTAAATCGAACATATATACGAAGGCGAAAACATGGTGCAAAACTCAAACGCTGTTTTTTTTTAGGATGTGGCTATTTGCAGATACTGTATCTGCGAATTATTGGCTATTTGCAGATACCGTATCTTACTTTCAATAAATTTATATTCGTTCATTTTCAAACAAAGGTTCTAAAGATTCAAGTTGAAAATATACAGCCGCTATAACAATTAATGTAAATTTATTATCAGTATATTTTTTTTTTCAATGATGGCAAATAAATAGTGAAATCGGAACAAGAACCCTTCACAATCTCCAATTACACAAAACTAGCATTCAGCAAAAAAATATACTTTCACTAAAAATATTCAACCATTGTAGTATTTAAATTAATTATCGGTATATGTGTGTTTTAATCACAACAGAATCGATACAAGAACTCTTCAAAATTTCCAATTAAACAAAACTAACTTTAACAATACAATATCTACAAATACCTAGCAAAACAAAAAAAATAAGATCTATTATATATTGAATTCGAAACGTTTTATTTTTTATTTTATTGTGTACTACGTCTTCAATATCCGTAATGGAAATGAACCGTTCTAGCAAAGCTTTTCAAATAATAAAAATAGCTTGAAGCGACAGCTGTTCACAGACTTTGTATTTTTAGAACTGTTATTACATATTGAGAAAACTCTTTCGCCTTCATTCATATTTTTGTTTTTTTCTATGAATTGGATATATGAGAAAATTTATAATAATGAAACGGTGATCTAACGTGTGGTTTCATTGAATGAAGAGGATGAATGATTAATAAAATATGTCACAAGGAATTTTTGCTATTTTGATACTTTTACATATATATGAAGTTGTGTAAATTTGAAATTTTGAAATATTTTTTTTTAAAAACAATTTAGTCTTCAAAAACACTTGGCGGCTTTGTGGCTCGAATTGCAACATGCGGATTTGAAAATTTTCCCACAATTTGGACGGATACAGGGTGTTTATATTTAGAGGTGTACCGTTTCGCGGAAACTGGCTACCATAAATCACCTCAAAGGAAAACGTTTCCCGGAAAACTCCAAAGGAGAGCCACTGATTCTCAAACTGTCGGTGTCTTGTTCGTTTTCTTCGGGACATCCTGTACCCCGTCGTCGGATGTCTAGTTTTATTCTTTTGATTTTCGAAGATCTTTATCCAACTTTTAGCATTGAATGTCCTATTTATTTTTATGTTTAGTTTTCTGTTGAATCAGATCCCTCAATAACTATTTTATATATCCAACTTTATAATTTATTTCTTATTATTTAATAGTTAATCTATATATTATATAATATATGATAGTAAAAAACTTTCATAACAAAACGTACACTATGAATGAAATAATACTAAATACGATATTCTTACACCAAAAATAATGCACATCGCATATTTCTCTAATGCACAAGTAATTAGTTTTAAGGCACAATCAATATTTTTTTTAATGTACTGTTCAATCTCATCCGAAATTTTATATTTTGTTTCATAAATATGATTTTTTTTTCATATTATGTTTGATACAAATGTCTGTATTTTTTTGCAGTAATAAATCAAAAAGTTTATTGGTCCCCAAATTTATTCAACTAATTTTTAATAGCGTATGCAAAATTTAAACATTATTTACGATACATAATATAAATATCGTAAAGAGTGTTTCAACAGTGAAAAAACATCAAAATGTCATCAACAACCGGCTAAACGACCGCTGGGCACTTTTTGAAAACGTTTCAGAAAACGGACTTTTCCCGTCGGAAAATTATCCTTTCCATATTGGACATTTTCGATTCGCTTGTTTTCGTACGCGATTTGAATTTTCGTGATGGCGAAAATAATATGCATTTAAAATTTGTTGGCAACGTGTTTATTTAGCTTCATAGTCGAGTGCTTCCCAATTAGTGATATACGCTGAAAATGTTAAGCCTATTAAAATCACAACCATTTAACATGATTTATTTTTTTAATTAAATAACACATTTTTTATCAGATGGAAACTCATTAAGATATTATGTTTCTTACAAAAGCTAACATATTTAATCCCGAGACTTGGTTTAAGAAATTGGATCAACGAGATGTTTGACTTTCGCGATAACTGGAAAAATTTCAATTAGTGAAATTTAACAGTCTCAAATTGTAAATCTCAAATTATTATATTTTATTTTTAGGCGGTCTGAAGTTGTCGACCGTAAATTTTATCGACAACAGCAAAACAAACAAACCGCCAATTCACGAAGCGAGCGAATTTCGATAAATATTCATGAATTGGCCCTCATCGGCGGTATTGTTCGTGCATAATCGCGGTCGGTGTATTCAAATCTAGCTTTTCGACGTTGCAACGAAGTGCATTTTCCATATTTTCATAGGTCAATTAATTAATTTGGGTCTTTGCTATTTTTTCGTTGTTTACTTTTTGTTTTTTTAACCGTTGAACTAAAAAAAGCGGTGAACTTGGCTTAAATAAGTTCTTTCTAATTTTTTTTAAACGTTATTGAATATTCCTCATGTAATTTATAGTGAAAAATTATTATCAGTTAAAATATATTTCTACGGTAAAAAAAATTACAAAAAGTAAAGATTCGCTTTATAAAAAAAAAACTCATGTCAACCTTTTTTATGATCCGCAAAAATATGATTTCACTGATCATACGTTTTTACTACAGCTTTTACACTTCAAATTAAATCTTCTATTTATCCAATTCAAACGTGACTATTTTTTTGTAATAAATGGAATATAATCTATTCATCAATTTAATTTTAATAACCTCTGCTCATGATTTTAATCATTAATTTAATTTTATTTTTAATAAATCAATCTGAAAATATGTACCATGTATACACTAGAAAGTCTATCACTAGTTCATGACCCAAATAACAGTTCGGTAATTTTCGTGTTTTTTTTTTAAGTATTGTTTTTTTTCGGAAAATATTTTTGAAAAAATGTCAGATTGAATATATTTATGGTTATTTTTCAATATGCACTTAAGGTTTTTTTTTGTATTTTCCGTTGAATCATAAAAAAATTGAAAAATGAAGAAAATGAAATTGTGATGTATGAATTTGATTTATAAAAGATTAAAAGATTTCGTTTGGAGTTAAAAACATATATATTTATATTGAATGTCATATTATACTGCATCCTTTTTTTATTATGAAAATTATTCTCAACTCGCAAGGAAATGAACCTGTAACTTTCTGATCTTCCGTTGAATATTCTATTTCTACTACACGAGTTGACTTCGAAAATGCATCCACCTATGCAATGTATAATATAATGTAACAAGACGAGTAATAAAAGTGCACATTTCTGCTCCAGCACACGAGCTGTGGCGAAATTGCATTAAGCTCTCGAGCTTCGATGCACTGAGAGCATAAGTCAACGAAAACAAAAGGCAGCCTTTTGAAAAAGTAGAAGTCTCGCGTTAAATGTCAACTAATTAAAAGGAGCAGAACTGAACGTAGAAATGTTTTAAGTTTTTATTTTTTTGTTTAAAAATAGACATTTTGAGTAGAAAACTACTGCACTAATGGGATTTTTACGTATTTTTTCAATTTTAGCTTCATTCTGGGAATATGTTTTAATGAAATATTTCGATTCGATGTGATTTAACTGTGCATTGAAAAAATATGTGATGTGCATTATTTCTGATGTAAGAATCTCGTATTGGGTATTATTTTATTCATAGTGTGTAGTAAAAAAAATGTTATGCAATATGAAATGTGCAATAGAATGAATATAATATTATGTGCATTAAAATGACAGATAAGTGGCAACGTCGTCAGAGTAAAATCAATCTCTACAGACAATACAATTGTCAACTACATTTTAACAATTTAGTCAATTTTTTTCAATAAATATTGATTTTATTTGAATCCAGTTTATTTCGAATCGATGATATTTGTGAGCAATGGTGGTGCAGTTGGTTTTTCGCCCAGTTTTAATGCACGTCTGTTACAGTTATTTTTCTAACGCAAACAACCGTTTAAACCGTTTTAAAAGTTTTAATGCTCGTGCAAAATGCACACATTTTTTCGATGCATACTTACTTTATTTAACACAAATTTATTTAATTTAATGCAAGTTTAAATTTTTCCTATTCCGATTTCAATATAAAATTTTTATACAAGTTTAAATTTGGTGCTTGAAAGCGTTAAGTAAACTCTTTTTCGCACGACTAAACACGGAAAAACACGTCATTGGTAGCCATGTGTATTTAAGTTGATTCATAATTTATCATATTATTTTTAAAACGTATACCTGACTGAAGTTTTCAGTGTTATTTAATATTTTGAATTATTGTAGCGTAATAGTCTATATTGTTTTAGGCGTCGTTTCTTCGAAAATGATACTCTAGTTTATTTTAATTTTGATATGCAATTGTTCTGCGAATCGTTTAAAATTTTAATTTCGAGTTTTCATAACTCATTTTTATTATATGAAAATTCAACTATGTTTGTTTTTTAAACTTTTTGATAAATTATACATAAAATAAAATATTTCTTTATTTGTAAAAAACTACTTAAATTTATAATCGATTATATTGTCAACCATCTTTACTTTGTTAAATACACCACTTCTCATCAGTCACGGAAGTTAAGTGATGATCAATGTGATCTTTATATAGACTTTTGAATAATTAGATGGTTTTTAATCTTTAAAACTATCAAGAGATACTTTTACATTACCATTATATAATATGATGAAATTTTTTTCTTACAGTATACGTTGCACATGATGATTCAATTTTACAAGGTTTGTTTCATTAAAATATCCGATTCATAACCAAAATCATAGCCTTTTTTTGTGTGCAAAATTATTATGTGGTTGTGATAACAAAATAGTAAAACTAACTCAAGGTTCCTTTATATTTTTTACCCATCATTTTTAAGTTTGTCGTTTTTATCATTGGTTTCGACGAACTAAAAAATCATCGATAGATTGTATGATACATTAAGTTGGTTTTACTACTGTTTTTATTTATCATATTTTTTTAATGCTTAAAAACCAAAATCTTTAATTCATAACTTACATTCATGATCATTTTTAAGTTTCCTACAGTTTGTACAAAAAATTATCTTAAAATTCATCCCCACACTCAACAACTACCCCATTTTTTTTTCAAAAACAACCATTAAACCCCTCCTAAACCACCTAAAAACTATCCCCTCCCACAATAATAACTCTAAATTATTCATCCCCATATATTATATATATGTAACGAGACACAAAAAATATCAATGAATTGTGACAATACGCGGCCTACTTTATCCTTTTGTTTTAATGAATTTAAATTAAAAAAAATAATTTGATTTTAAATTTCAACGCCAGGTGCTACCGCTAGTTATATTTATGTCATAGTCCGATTCTAGCTCAGGCCGATTTTTGCCTCAAAAACTGCTAGTATGCAATATTATACTTTGTGTCGTAGAACTTAACGCTCATATTTAAATCCGTGGATACGCGTTTATGTAACGTTATGGGTTTGAGCTACGCTAAAATCGTGCTATGCTCAGATTGCGTCTGCACGTTTGACGTTTCGTACAATCGATGGTCACATGTGAAATTACTAACGATAGTGAAAAAACGTCGGAAACATATTTTGATTAAGAAAAAATATCAGAAACAACGCATGTCAATAATACGATTTCGACGTTTGGAGAACTGTCAAAGGTCCACGAACACTGCGCATGCGCTCCAGAACACCCAGAAACCAAAACGTCATAAGTGCACAGTATTATATTCATGAGCCTTAAATCGTTGTACATAAAGCTCAATATGGCAGAATCGTCCAGGTGCTAGAATCGAACTATAACATATACATCCCATCACCGAAGAAGGCAACGGAAAACCACTTAATTTCCCAGTATAATCACTGAAAAGTGATCACCTACGTCAGGGTCACCTGATATGGCACACCGAGAAAAAAAAACCAACCACTGACCCAAATCAGCGAAAAATCCCCCGGATCCGTTCCAACAATCAATTCCACATTCACCTTTCCACACAAGCACCCACATGCAATCGCAACACATAACCAGAATCGACTTGGAACACGCCCAGCCGGTAAATAGCAACGATCGCGCATATCATCACTCATCTTTCCATCGGTCGTGGAACCGGGAACGACCTCGTTGTGCATCCTCAGATCGTACTTTTGCCAACTCGATACACGTCATCTCGTCTAGAGGACGTCGTTTCGACTAGATCGTGATCTATGGATCACGAGAGTTGCTGGCCGGCTATTAAAGACACGTTAAATGCGGGAAATTTCGACGGTTAATGGTCGCCGGGGATCGTTAAGTGTGGGAGGTTCGGTTTGTGTGCGAAGTGTGTGTATGTTCGAGAGTGCTTCGGTTCGGATTTTTCGTTAGGGTTAAGCTGGAAGTGCTGCGGTTAGTTGATGGGTTTTCGGGGATTGAATGTGGCGATTGAATGTTTCATTTGAGGGTTGGTTTTTGTGTAGGGTTCTGATCATTTATATGGAGTGGAAAATGTTTGACATTAATAATTTGAGGAAAAGGACATATCGTTTTTCAAAAATTGGTGTACAGCTGAATTTTGGAAACAAGATTGATGTTATGATTCTTAACAAAATGGTAATACCACTTTGTCAATATGAGAATGATTTAAGATTTTATGAAGGGTCAAATGTTGCTGAAAATGATTATTCGTAAATATCTCGTTAACTGTAATTTTTACAGAAAAAAATGTTGGTTAGAAAACTTCCATTGAAAGAGATATTTTAATATTTATTCGTAAGAGTGACTTTTTGGAAAATAATTCGATAAACAATGTTGGCACTATTTTGTACGTTGCCCTCAGCGGTATGTACTTAAAGAGCTCAAAAAAAAGATGAATTCTTTATTCCCGGATTATAAACTGCACAGATCAAAATAATTTTTTTGGAGTTAGAACCAATTGTTTCTTTTTACTAATTTAAATTGAGTAAAAGGTTTTACACTTAAATATATAAAATTTTGCAATAATTTACTAATACAATAATTAATCCATGTCTGAAAATTGCATCATAATTAATCTACAAAAAGTGATTAATGAACCCAGATGATAATTAACGATCACATTAGCACCCTACATCATTTTAAATGTACATCATTAATAACATCGTACTTTTTCATTGCTGAAATTTTATATCGGCATTAATTAAATGTACATCCACTTAAAAAATTACGACTTCAACACGGACCACTTTTCACACACAAGTTCTCGTATTAGCATCCAAATATTTCTCGAATTTGATTTTGAATACATACAATTCGTCGAAATCCAAATACTTAACACAATCCAGAATAAATAACGAGCACATTCACACAATTAACTGGCAACCGCACAAAAACAAGTATTTCGTACACATAACTGCGTCAACACATGTGACTGCAACATAACCACATGTAATTCAATGGCGATAAATCTCGAAAATAAATTAAACGGATTTTTATAATCTAGTAGTGTCATCGAAGTTTTCAAACGTGAATCTATTTCGAATTTCTAAACATTTGTGACGTGTAGCGGATCCGTTTCGAACGTCAGAACTAGAAAAAGATTCTATAAAAAGACCGATTCATCTATGCAATTTTGTGCGTGAAAATTTTTGCAGAGGAATATTCATGGTACTGTTTTTTTGATTGGTGTTTTACTATTGTGCGTGTCGTTTATTCGTTAATTTGATTCCATTTAGTGGTTTAAATTGAATTTGCTGGTTTTCGATTTTGAATGGACAGTGATTTCAAATAAACTGTTTCAATTAACAATAATTGATGATTTAGATAAAAATATTATCTGGTTCTTTACGAGACAATTAAACCACAAAAAAAACTTCAGACGCTTCTAAAGAAATTGACTGAAAGATCAAGGAACAACTTAATTATATACGTAGTGTTTCAGATTGTCAAAACTACTTTTGAAAAATCGGAAAATCATAAAAATATATTTCAGTTTATGTCTCTTGCATAATGATTCAAAATTTGAACACGAAAATCGACGGTTAGTTTCAGATTTATTTCTCCGACTTCCAGAAACGATTCGCAATACGTTTATCTAAAACGTTCGGGGAATTTTCAGTATATTTGGTTTTGGTACGATTTCAAATTCTAACATTGGCATACAAAAACCAAGTTAATCATTGTTTCAATATCAAATATAATCGAATACTACAATAGAATACAATTTAATTTGATTTATTTCGAAAAAATTCAATGTATAATATACAATGATTTTACAATGTATATATTTCGATATCCTTATTTTTTCGATGCTGCTTCCAAGAATCCTTTGACGACAGGATCAAGAGCTGCGAAACGACGTTGGAAGTCTTCCTCGCGAATTTTGCAGCAGCAATCCAAAATCGGAACATCACAAGCCTTCAGTTGAATAGCCTTTAAATTAAATTTAAGCAATCAAACAAATAACTAAACCAATATAATGTTTCGTGTCAATACTAGAAACTTACATAATATTATGTGCAGTAGAAAAAAATTATATTTAAGTTCATAAAAATAATGACAAGAAAGTTGATCGGCTTCATTCGAAAAATAAATTGAATTATTACCTTTAATAATTCTGACGTCTCTAAAAGGCATTGGAAAATTCCATTTAATGGTTCTATCGATACCGCACTCATAATAATTGCAACTGTGCGATCTTTAGGGTCTGGAGATTTATTTAAGGATGCAACCAGAGAAGCTATACCAGGTAGGAGTGTTGATCCATATTTTTCCAAGAATAAGTTCACTAAGGAACCACTGATGCATTCTCGAGGACGAGGTTGCTGAAGGAAGTTGAATTTTAATTAATTAAAATAAATGATTTTCACGATAGGAGTATTTTTGTTAAAATACTTACAGTTACATGTGGATTTGAAGTTGGACATGAATATCTAGCTAAAGTGGATCTGACTGTGAAATTTGTTGCTTCTCTAATAAGTGCACCATAATTTGAAATCGCTTGATTGTATGCCTTTTTATCGAAATCATCATCCAATATGGTCATATACAGTAACTAATATGGGAATGAAAATTTGAATACGACTATTTACAAATTCTGTCTATAAATCAGAAGATAAATGATAAAATATACGTGAAGATACCCGAAAGTAATAAGATATTTTCTAGCTCTCTCTTTACACTTGAATTCTTATTTCTATTGGATACCTTATTTCTTAAGTATTTGTAATATTCTAATCGAACTAAAAAACTTACTTTTTCGAAAACAAGAAATTGACAAATAATCGGGTTCCAAACATGTATACACATCCATTGACCATAAAGATTGGGCAAATATCGTGTTCAATTTATGATCCGGTTCCTTTAAGGTTCTAGACATATCCGATAGTGTTTGGGCCAACTGCTTTCCTAGAGGAGTTACATCTTTAGCTACATTCCATAAATGACGGATCACTTGGCTGAAATTATTTTTATAAAAAATAGTTTGATTTTGTATCGAAATATTTCAAATGTTGAGAAAAAAACATACCCCTGAGTATATCTATTGCAAGTTGTCGCAATACATTGTTGTTCCATTCCAAAAACAACATCGAAATTTATCATAAAAATCTAAAATTGAATCGATAAAAGTTTTATTAACATATTATATATTAACACATATTAAAAAAAATTGAATTATTAAATTATTATAGAAAAATTATCTTTGAATTGCATACTTACTATGAAGAATGTATATAGAAAACAGTTCTTCATTTTGCAATTCGTTTCTATTACAAAGATATGCACTCGACCTGATGATTATCCTTAATGAGTATTTTGTGCCGATATGATGGGTTTATATACAAAATGTATATGCGAAATAAAACTACATTACTTACATTTTGCAACACGGTAGTTTTTATGGGTTCACGTTATTGATAATCGGATAATTGTTGTGAATATTATTCATAGCATAATTTTTTAACATACATATTTCTGTGAAACGTTTGGCTTGTTTTTATTATAAAATCATGAAAGTAATATAAATTTATTTTCTATACATGTATTATATGTGTGTATGTGTGTGTGTGTGTTTGTGTTTGTGTGTACATTAATTTTTTTTATACAAAAATACTTTTATGTCTGCATTTCTCATGATTTTCATTACGAATCAAAAAATGAAAATTTGTTAAGTAATAAATATAGTGATTTATTATAGTAATATAATTTATTTATGATAATGGAAAAAAAATATGACGCACCCACCACTAAGTTATTTCATTAGTAACGAAAAGATTAATTCAAGATATATTTTAATATACCGAATTCGATAATTTTAGCCTTAATTTAATCATAAAACTCCAGTTTTGTCATAGACTTATTGCTGTAGATTAGAAATAGACAGAGGACAATTAAAAAAAAAAGATCACTTAAATAAATAAAATAATCAGCTTGATTTTCTTCACGAAACAGTTAAACCACAAAAAAACCCATTGGCACTTTTAAAAAGTTTAACTGAAAGGTCAATAGAAGAATTAAATTATATTCTTGCATCTTTAGGATTGACAAAATAACTTTTCAAATATAGGGAAATCATAAAAATATGATCCAGTTTATTTCGCTCGTATTATAAATCAAAATTTGAGCACGAAGACCAACAATTAGTTTCAGGTTTATTTCTTTAAATTCCAAAAACGATTCACAAAACTTTTGCCCAAAATTTAAAAGAGTTTTCAGTATCTTTGATTGGTTACTATTTCGAATTTTCTCATTGATACAAAAACCAAATAAATTATTGTCTTAACCCATTACCTCCCACTGTACTCACATGAGTACACAACAAAAAAAAAACAAACTGACAATAATGACAGTTATCATTTCATTGACTGTTTCCATAGATTACTACTACCATCTATTGTTGAAATGAGTAACTACTTCCATCATTAATAGGATAATCATTGTAGGAAAACATGAAATCACGCCTTTAACAAGTGTACCCATGCGAGTACAGTGGGAGGTAATGGGTTAAAATTAAACACAATCGATTAATGCAATACCCTTCATTTATTAAGAAAAAATATTTTACAAATTTTGTGAATGAAAAAGTTATATCGACAAAAAACACAGAAATTTATTTCACAAAAAGTCATTGTATTATATAATAAACAATGATTATACAATATATCTGTTTGGAAATTCTTATTTCTTCATTGCTGCTTCCGACAATCTCCTACTGATAGGTTCAACAGCAGCAATACGATATTGGAAGTCTTCCTCGCGTTTTTTGCAACAGCAAGCCAAAATTGGAACATCACAAGCTACCAGCTGAATTAACTTTAAGTAAAATATTAAATAATTAAATTAATCATAAAAGTTTACCGGCTTCATTTGAAAAATTAATTTAATTATTACCTTTAAAAATTCTGACGACTCCGCAGCGCATTGGTACAATCCATTTAATGGTTCTGTCGATACCGCACTCAAAATAACTGCCAGTGTTCGATCTTTATCATTTGGCGATTTATTCATAGATGCAATCAGATAAGCTATATTTTGCGGGAGTGTTGATACATATTTTTCCAAGAATAAATTAACTAAGGAACCATTGAGGCATTCTTGAGGACGAGGGTACTGAACAAAAATGCATTTTATTTATTAAATGATTTTTATGATATGAATATTTTTTAGAGTACTTACAGTCACATGTGGATTTGAAGTTGGACATGAATATCTAGCTAAACTCTTTCTAGTGGAAAAATTATTTCTTTCTCTAACAAGTGCAAAAAAATTTGTAATCGCTTGGTTGTATTCTTTTGTATCGAACTCATCATCCAATATGGTCAAATATAGTAACTAATATGAGAACGAAAATTTTTATATGATTATTTACAAATGCTATCTACAAATCGGAAGTTAATTGAATAAATGTACGTGAAAATACCCAAAATTAATATGAATTATTCAAGATCGATTTTTATATTATACTAGTATAGGCCCGATGATAATAACATCGTTTGTGGTTTTGTTAAGATATGGAAAACGATAAAATGTGAAAACCCGATTGTGTGAACTCGAAATGTGTACCCGATTTGAATTTTTAATATTTAATTAATAAAATCAAAATAGTTCATTTGTTATTTGTTTGTGACATATAGGCGAAGCCAGAAGTAGAGGCTACCCAATGCGCGTATTCGATTTGAATATTTAATATTTAATTAATAAAACCAGTTCATTTGTTCAACATCAACACCATCATAAAAAAAAGAAGAAAAAATTCGCGAGCGTCATCGACACACATGAATGAACAGACAGAAATCCGCTATTATACATGGTCATTCATTTCGTGGTTTCAAGTTAGGGCTGGAATTTAACATCTATTAAATTTAGCTATCATTTAAAGTATTATAATAATAGTTAAATATTTTTCATTTATGATAACGGACCATTTAATAAACAAACAACGCGTTAAAATTATTAAAACTTACTACAAAGGTGGTGATTTAAACGTAGCCACTTTTTGCGCATTCTGCGATGATTATGGTCGTCATAATCGACCGACTACGTAAGCCATCGATAAATTTGTGAAAAAAATTTGATGAGAGTGGAAGTGTTACTGATATCGTAAGGTCTGTGCATCATCGTAATGCACGCTCAGTCGAAAAAAATATTTTTTTCAAAGATGCCAATGGGCAGACAGTTACAGTCAATTCGAAGCGATATGGTAGAATGATAACAGATTTTTTTTGGTCGGCAATTGAAGATCATGACTTGGAATATATGTGATTCCAAGACGGGATAACAAGTCACACAACATGGCCAATTCTGGCTTTATTGCGTGAGAAGTTTCCTGGTCGCGTAATTTCATGTTTTGGCGACGTCGATTGGTAATCAAGACTATTCGATTTGACACAGTTAGATTTTTTTTGTGGGGCTACGCAAAATATTGTGTTTAAACAATAATCTCCGAACTCTAGACACATTAAAAACCAACATTACTCAAGTTATGGCCGAGACACCGCCGAAATGTGAGAAAAAGTGGTTAAAAATTACCTCAAAAGAATCTCATGCTTCGATTCTTCCTGAGGGAGTTATTTGAATAATACTGTTTTTTTTATATTAAATGACAAAGTTAAAACTTTGTAATAAAATAAATTTGTTATCAAAAATGTATCGTTGTGTGTATTTTATTTAGCTTTACTTTCGAAATGAAAAAATGAATGACCTTATATATAGGGGATAGGGGATTTGAATTCTTATTTCTCTTAGGTATATCATTCCTACAGTATAATTAAACGTATTTACGTCAAATAATAAATTTCAAACGAAAAAACTTACCTTTTCAAAAACACAAGAAATCGAAAGATTTTCGGATTCGAAACCAGAATATATATTCATTGACCACAAAGATTGACCAAATATCGTGTTCAATTTAGGATTCAATTCATTTAAGTTTCTAGACATATCCGATAGTGCTTGGGCCAACTGCTTTCCTAGAGGAGTTACATCTTTAGCTACATTCCATAAACGACGAACCACTTGGCTGAAATAATTTTTTTTTTAAATATTATAGTAAGATTTTTAAAATGATGCTGTTATAGAATGGTATCGAAAAATTTCGAATGTTAAGAAAAAAACATACGCTTGAGTATATCTATTGCACGTTGTCGCAATACATTGTTGGTCCATTCCAATAACAGCATCGAA
The DNA here is from genome assembly GCA_028571205.2 of Hydropsyche betteni. Classification (NCBI taxonomy): domain Eukaryota; kingdom Metazoa; phylum Arthropoda; class Insecta; order Trichoptera; family Hydropsychidae; genus Hydropsyche; species Hydropsyche betteni. The sequence continues at coordinate 10,453 of JAOXNN020068896.1, read as the reverse complement.
ATTTATCACGAAAATCTAAAATTGAATAGTTAAAAGTTTTATTTACGTATATTATAAGTGTTTAGAAATTTTTTTCTGAATTGCATACATACGATAAAGAATGTGTGTAGGAAACTATTCTTCATCGTGCAATTTGCCTCTATTTCATTGATATACACTCGACCTGATGATTATTCTTAATATGTTTTTTGTGCCGATGTGATGGGTTTATATATTATAAAAAATGTATAAGCAAAACAATATAATAAAACTACTTTAATTGCATTTTGTTAATTTTTTTTTTATGAATTTACGTTTTTGATAATCAGTATAACAATTGCAAATATAATATCCATAAAATAATCTTTTACATGCATTTGTGAAACGATTATCTTGTTTTTTTATTGTCAAATCGTGAAAATATTATAAATTTAATATGAGAATATACACATAGTATATGTATATATAATATATTTTTTTATAATAAAAAATAAATATTTATATGTCTGCATACATGACGATTTTCATTTCGGATAGATAAAAAGAAATTTTGTTTGATAATAAATACGATTTGGTAATACAGTTTATTTATGAAAATATAATAGAAAAAAAAGATAATGCCCTCCACTATCACGTTATTTCATTTATAATGGAAAGATTTATTCTAGATAAATTTTAACTAACTGAATTCAATCATTTAAGTTTGCATTTGTTTATAAAACATCTGTTTCTTCATAGACTTATTGCTATATAATAGATTAAAGGCTCTTTAGATTTTTGAAGTCACAATGCACTTTTGATTATGAGAAAAATTGGCGGTGTACCAGAATTTAACGGCCACAAAAAATTATAATTACAATTATACCACAAAAAAAAAAACATTGATACTTTTGAAAAGTTTAACTGAGAGGCCAGCGGAAGAATTAAATTATATCCTTACGTCTATCAGATTGACCGAATAAATTTTGAAATATTGTGAAATCACAAAAATTTGTTCTATTATAGTTTATGTCACTCGTATTACGATTCGAAATGTCTTTATATTTAATATATGAAATAAAATATAATCGATCAATGAAATCTACTTCATTTATTAATAAAAAATCATTTACAAATTATACGAATGAAAATGCATCATAACACGTCAAAAAATATAGAAATTTATTTTAGAAAAAATCAATTCATGTATTATATAATGTACAATGATTGTTAAATTTTTATGTTAGGAAGTTCTTATTTTTTCATTGCTATTTTCATCAATCTATTGGCAACAGGAACAGTATCTGCGATACGATGTTGGAAGTCTTCCTTGCGAGTTTTGCAACAGCAAGGCAAAATTGGAACATCACAAGCTATTAGCTGAGCGAACTTTAAGTAAAATATTAAATAATTAATTTAATCATCAAAGTTGATAGGCCTCATTCGAAAAATTAATTTAATTATTACCTTAAATAATTGTGGCGTCTCCAAAGCGCAAAGGTACCATCCATTTAATGGTTCTGTCGATAACGCACTCATAATAATTGCAACTGTGCGATCATTAGAGTTCGGAGATTTGTTTAGGGATTCAATCAGAGAAACTATATTTTGCGGGAGTGTTGATTCATATTTTCCTAAGAATGAATTCACTATGGAACCGTTGAGGCATTCTCGAGGACGAGGGTACTGAACAAAGATGCATTTTGATTAATTAAATGATTTTCATGATATGAGTATTTTGTAAAGTACCTACAGTCACATGTGGAATTGAAGTTGGACATGAATATCTAGCTAAACTGTTTCTTGCATTGAAATTTATTCTTGCTCTAATAAGTGAAGAAAAATTTGTAATTGCTCGGTTGTATTTTTTTACATCGAACTCATCATCCAATATGGTCAAATATAGGATCTAATATGGAAATGAATATTCGTATATGATTATTTACAAATTTAATCTATAAAGCGGAAGATTATTTAAATATATTGTGAAAGTACCTAAAATTATATGATTTTTTTCAAGATTGATCATTATATTATATTATATTTAAATTCTCATTTCTATAGGCTATTTTTTTTTCCTACAGTATTATTAAAAATATTTTAATCCAATTATAAATATCGAACAAAAAAACTTACTTTTTCAAAAACACAAGAAATCGACAAACTATCAGTTTCGAAACCATTATATACACTCGTTGACCACAAAGATTGACTAAATATCGTGCTCAATTTACAATTCGGTTCCTTTGAGTTTCTAGTCATATCCGATATAACATGGGCCAACTCCTTTGCTAGAGGAGTTGGATTTTTAACCCCATTCCATAATTGACGGACCACTTGGCTGAAATATTTTTCTTGTAAAATATTATGATTTTGTATCGAAATATTTCGAATGTTGCAAAAAAATTTACTTTCGGGTATATCTATTGCAAGTTGTCGCGATACATTGTTGTTCCATTCCAAAAGTAATTTTGAAATTTATAATGAAAATCTAAAATTAAATAGTAAAAAGTTTTATTCACATATATAAACGTTTAAAAAAAATTCTCTGAATTTCATACTTACTATAAAGAAAATATATAGAAAATAGTTCTTCATTGTGCAATTTGTTTCTATTAAAGTGATATGAACTCGACCTTGATAATTGTTCTTCTTAATGAGTCTTGTGTCGATGTGATGGGTTTATATACTACTACATAATACTAAATACAAATAAAACTACATTAATTACATTTTGTAACACGATAGTTTTTTTGGGTTCACGTTATTGACAATCGGTAAAATGATTGCAAATAAAATAATGAAATAATCTTTTTCGTGCATCTGTGAAACGTGAAAATGAAAATAATACAAATTTATATTTCAATACGAAATATTTTTTTATGACACGGTATTAATTACAGATAAAAAAAATGAAAATTTGTTTTATAATAAATGTGATTTAGTAATATATTACAGTTTGCACATTTTTATTGAAACTTCTGAAAAATTTAACCGAAAGACTGGTTGAAGAATTAAATAAACGGAATAATGTTGAAAATTTTGAAAATCATAAAAATATCTTCCAGTGAATGTCAGGTTTAAAATACATTAATATCTCCATTATCTCGATTCGAGATGACCTATTTAGTGAAAAATCCGTATAACCAGACAAGGAAAAAAGTTTATCCACACCATTATTACTCAAATATTTACATCAAATTAAATGTAATATAATCGATTGATTCAACTTTTTTCATTTATTTATTTATTTATTTATTTAACGAAAAATCATGCACACATTTTGGCGAATAAAAACGATAACATAACATCAAAACATACAATCATTTATTTCGGAAAAATCATTGTATTATATTATAATATTTTATACATATTACGAAGTTCTCATTTTTTCAATAACCCTACCAACAATCTCCTACCAACAGGACCAGCATTTGCAAAACGACTTAGAAAGTCTTCTTCACGAATTTTGCAGCAGCAAGGCAAAATTGGAACATCACAAGCTCCCAGTTGAATTGCCTTTAAGTAAAATATTAAATAAATGACTTGATCAATATAATGATTAGTTTCAATACGAAAAAACTCTTAGTGTATAATATGTTATCGAAAAATTTTTATTACTAAAAAAAATTATAATTATAAAAAAAATTTGGTTGGTCTCATTGGAACAATTAATTGAATAATAACCTTTAATAATTCTGACGTCTCTAAATAGCATTGGAAATATCCATTTAATGGTTCTGTCGATATGGCACTCATAATAATTGCAACAGTGCGATCTTTAGAGTTTGGAGATTTATTCAAACATTCAATCAAAGAAGCTATATTTGGTGGGAGTGTTGATTTATATTTTTCTAAGAATAAGTTCACTAAGGAGCCATTATTGCATTCTTGAGGACGAGGTTGCTGAAAGAAGTTGTATTTTTATAAATTATAATAAACCATTTCCATTATACGAGTAATTTTAAAATACTTACAGTTACATGTGAATTCAAAGTTGAACATGAATATCTTGCCAAACTGTATCTGACGGAAAAATCCCTTACTTCTGGAATAAGTGCACTATAATTTGTAATTGCTTGGTTGTATTCTTTTGTATCGAAATCATCATCCAATATGGTCATATATAATATCTAACATGGGATTGAAAATCCGAATACAATTATTTACAAATTTCGTCTATAAATCAGAAGATAAATGAAAAAATATACGTAGAAATACCCGAAAGTAATGAGAATTTTTCTAGCTCACTCTTTACTTTGAATTCATATTTCTATTGGGTACCTTATTTTCTAAATATTTCTTATATTCAAATCAAACGAAAAAACTTACTTTTTCAAAAACACAAGAAATTGACAAACTATCAGGTTCAAAACCATAATATACACTCGTTGCCCACAAAGATTGACCAAATATCGTGTTCAATTTATGATTCGGTTCTTTTAAGCTTTTAGACATATCCGATATTACTTGGGCCAAATGCTTTCCTAGAGGAGTTGGATTTTTAACTCCATTCCATAATTGACGGACCACTTGACTGTAATTATTTTTATATAAAATATAATAGTATGATTTTGTATCGAAATATTTCGAATTTTTCAAAAAAAAAAAAGATACGCTTGAGTATATCTATTGCACGTTGTCGCAACACATAGTTGTTCCATTCCAAAAACAGGATTAAAATTTATCAAGGAAATCTAAAATTTAATTATTAAAAGTTTCATTCTAATATATAACAAAAATTTTGACAAATTGGTTCTGAATTGTAAACTTACTATGAAGAAAGAATAGAGAAAGTATTTCTTCATTGTGCAATTTGTTTTTGTTACAGTGATATGCACTCAGCATTATGATTGTTCTTAATGAGGCTTTTATGTCAATATGATGGATTTACATACAAAATTTATATGTGAAATAAGACTGTGTTAATTTCATTTTGTAACACGGTTGTTTTTATTGGTTCACGTTTTTGATAATCGAAATAATGATTGCAAATATAATATTCATAAAATAATCTTTTTACATAGTTCTGTGAAACCATTATCTTTTTTTATTACAAAATCGTCAAAATATTATAAATTTATTTTTTAATACAAAACAATTTTTTTTGTCAGGGTTTTAATTACGAATAAAAAAAATAAAATTCGTTTTGTAATAAACATGATTTGGTAATATGGCTTGCACATTTTTACTGAAACTGAAGCAGAACAACGTTAAACAAAAAGACCGATTCATCTATAAAATTTTGTGCAAAAATTTTCATGGTTCGTTTTTTTGATTTAATTGCGTTTTACTATTCTATGCGTCGTTGGGGTGTTCATTAATTTGATTCCATTTGGTGTAATTAAATTGACTTTTTTAAATCGGATAAAGATTTTTCGGTTTTCGGTTTTGAACGAACAGCTTTCGAAAATAAACTTATTGCATTTAGCAATGATTGATGAGCGGACAAGTGACAATTCTGTGTCCGGGCGTGAAGAATTCAATTCTCAGATTTGCACTATCGTATATGATTTTTTTTATATACATATGTATACTTCATGTTAACTTGTATGATATAATGTAAATTGGCTTTTTTTCGTGCTATTAAGTATTTTGATACATAATACTAGGTAACTTTTTATATATTATAAAATAAATATTTTCGTATCTATTATACATTGTTAATTTTTTAATATTTATATTATTTCAGCATATATTCATTCTAACACTGTAGATTCTTCTCAAATTTATTGCTATAGATTAGAAAATATTGCAATTAAAACAATGATGATTTAAATACTGAAGATAATCGGTCTGATTTTCTCGACGAGACAATTAAACCACAAAAAATCCTCTGATATTTTTGATAACGTCAAACGAAAGGCCAATGAAAGAATTAAATTATATTCATACATTTTTCAAATTGATAGAGCAACTTTCGAAATATCAGGAAATAACAAAAATATGTTCCAGCTTATGTCGAATGCAATATGATTCAAAATTTGAGCATTTTGAGCATTTGAGCACCCACGATTAGTGTCAGGATTATTTTTTCAACTTCCAGAAACGATACACAAAATTTTTCCCCAAAGTATTCAGGGACTTTTCTGTATCTTTAGTTTCGGTATTATTTCAAGTTTTCTCATTGAAATGCAAGATCTATGTAAATCATTGTCCCAATATCAAATATTTACAACAAATTAAATAAAATCGATTAATTCAATTCAAATCATTTATTTATTTAAAGAAAAATCATTCACAAAATTTGGAAAATAAAATCGATATCATAAGTTCAAAAAATACAATATTTTTTTGTAAAAAAATCATTGTATTATAATATTTTATGCATATTTCGAAGTTCTCATTTTTTCAATAATCCTCCCAACAATTTTTTAGTGACAGCATTAGCAGCTGTGATACGACTTTTGTAGTCTTCTTCACGAATTTTGCAGCAGCAAGGCAAAATTGGAACATCGCAAGCTTTCAGTTGAATTAACTTTAAATAAATAATTTAATCAATATAATGTTTAGTTTCAATACGATCAACTTATATCAGATAATATTTTGTTAAAAAATTTATATTTAAATTCATAAAAGTGATAATGACGTCATGAAATTTGATTGGTCTCATTTGAACAATTAATTAAATTATTACCTTTAAATATTCTGTCCCCTCTAAAATACATTGGAAATATCCATTTAATGGTTCTGTCGAAAATGCACTCAAAATAAGTGCAACTGTGCGATCTTTAGCGTTTGGCGATTTATTCAAGGATTCAATCAGAGAACATATATTTGATGGGAGAGTTGATCCATATTTTTCCAAAAATAAGCTCACTAAAGAACCATTGTTGCATTCTCGAGGACGAGGTTGCTGAAAGAAGATGCATTTTGATTAATTAAATAATTTTTATCATATGAATATTTTTTGAAGTACTTACAGTTACATGTGGACTTGAAGTTGGACAAGAAGACCTTTCTAAGCTGGATGTCAGAGAGAAACTTCTTACTTGTATAGTAAGTTCATTAAAATTCAAAAGTGCTTGGTTGTATGCCTTTGGATCGAAATCATCATCCAATATGGTCATATATAGTATCTAATATGGGAATGAATATTTGAATACGATTTTATACAAACGCTGTTTATAAATCAGAAAAAAAATAAACGTGAAGATACCCGAAAGCAATAAGAAATATTCTAGATCTCTTTTTACATTTGAATTCTTATTTCTATTAGGTATCTTATTCCATAAGTGTTTCTAATATTCTAAACAAACGAAAATACTTACTTTTTCGAAAACGCAAGACATCGACAAACCATCGGGTTCAAAACCAACATACACATTTTCTGACCACGAAGTTTGGGCAAATATTGTATTTAATTCATAACCCGGTCCCTTTACGTTTTTAGCCATTTCTATAAGTGCTTGGGCCAACTGTTTTCCTAGAGGAGTTGGATTTTTAACCAGATTCCATAATTGACGGACCAGTTGACTGAAATTATTTTAATAGTAAAATATAATAATACAATTTTGTATCGAAATATTTCGAATTTTGCAAAAAAAAACATACACTTGAGTATATCTATTGCACGTTGTCGCAACACATATTTCTTCCATTCCAAAAGCAGGATTAAAGTTTATCAAGAAAATCTAAAATTGAATTATTTAAAGTTTTATTCAAATATATAACAAAAATTTTGGGAAATTGGTTCTGAATTGTATACTTACTATGAAGAAAGAAAAGAGAAAATAGTTCTTCATTGTGCAATTTTTTTCTGCTACAGTGATATGCACTCGACTTGATGATTGCTCTTAATGATGCTTTTGTGCCAATGTGATGGGTTTATATACAAAATTTATTCGTGAAATAAGACTGCATTAATAACATTTTGTAACACGACTATTTTTATTGGTTCACGTTTTTGATAATGGGAATTATGATTACGAATATAATATTCATGAAATAATCTTTCACATTCATCTATATCATACTTGGTTTTTTTTAATTATATACATATTTTTTTTTTTCGATTTTAATACAAAATAAATATTTTTATGTCCGCATATCTCACGATTTTCACTATGAATCGTAAAAATGAAAATTCGTTTAGTAATAAACGTGATTTCGCAATATAATGTATACTTTTATTATTGTTATATCTGAAAAAAATATTGAAAGACCAGTTTACCAATTAAATTGATGGAATATCTTTGGAAATTTTGAAAATTACTAAAATGTCTCGTAGTTTGTCAGATTTAAAATACAGTATAACCTTGGTTATCCAGCATAATCATGTATTGAGATAGTCCGAATACCGATGAATCCGGATAATCGAAATAAGGAAAAAATTGGAAACATCATTTTTATTAGATAAAAAAAAAAAAAAACAAATTTTATGTGCATGCCATTCACAATCTCCCACTATTTTTGTTCAATTTTTGTTGTCCCAATAACCCAAATCATTGAATTTTAAACCCTCAGTCTACGTTTTATCTCGAATTACATTTTTAACGATCCCATCTAGAACGTAAAAACGGGGTTTTACTGTATTTAAAATTAAAAAAAATCACAATACTCCTCGATAAAAGCGATTCATTATGAAAAATACACATATAGGTATATTAATTCAGACAGCATAATTTTTTGTTTCCTGCAATAACGGTAAACATACATTAGCTCGACTAGCGTAGCTTAAACCATAAAGTACCGTGCATTGAGTTGCGAACGATGACGTCGTTTTCAAGGTTTGTCACTCGAAGAGCTCACTTCTATAGAACGTTATGGTTTTAGCTACTCTATTTGAACTAATGTGAGTTCTAACTCTCATTTTGCTGAAAATGCAAAAGCCAGCTTCCTGATGCTTCAAGTTTTTGGACGTATCACTGTTATAGTTAACAACCCACCAATATTGTATTTTTTTTTTGTATGGTGGTAACATTTAATTAGACCAGTGTTGCCAGAAAATAAAATAAAAACACCAGAAATTTAATAAATATTTTTTTCGTAGATTTAAATTAATCGATATTGAAATGTACCGGTAAACTATTTAACTATTATTCGAATCAATTACCAGTAATGGTTTCGATGTACATAAGAAACATAAAATTTCTCCAAAAATCAATACAAAAATCCAACACGAGACACATTCACCACAAATACACGGTCCATTTGTTGTATGTCGTTATATTTTGGCCCGTGGCTAGAATTTGTACGAATGACCGATCAGCCCTGTCCAATTATACAAAACGACAACGGTGATTTGTGAGGCCGGCTTGTCAACTCTGAAATTTCGCAGCCTGAAAAATCTTTCGGTTCAAAATCGCTAGGACTTATCGAATGTCTAATTGGAGCGTTGTCGACCGGGACGGTCGGGCTTAATGGGTTAAATTGGATTGGGCGCGGATTTTGTGTTGTTATGGATTTGGATTCCGGCTTTGGGACGGTAAAGTCGTATGAAAAAATAAATATCGATTCGCAATCTCGGCTAGTGATTGTGAATCTATAATATGAGTTGTTAAATTAAAAAATTGTGAAATCTCTTTTATTTAATTTTCTAGTTGAGAATTTTTCAAATCAAAAGTCGAAATTTGTTAGAAATATAGCAGGTTACTTTTTGGAGTATTTTAAACTAAATACTGAAATAATATTTAATATTCAAAACTATCGTGCTTGAAAAAATATGAAAGATGGTATATGAACGGTCTTTCAATAAAGACGTTCGAAATTTGTTGGGTTACAATAGACATGTTGTTAAAGTGACATTTGTTAAATTTACTGTCGATTGTTTAGTAGTGAACGGAATATTACCATTGAAGGTTATAGTTCTAAAAAACGTGTGCAAATCATCAAATTTTATTGTACATTTTAAAATCGAGCGTCTTTATTGAAAAAACTTATATTTATACCGTACCCACGTGGTTTAAATCTTGATTACGTTTCTATGTATCATAAAATTATTTTATAAATAGTGATATTGAATATATTCAATATTTTACTTTAGTAACAAATTTCATGCTACACATATTGTACCAATGGTAAAGTGATAGATAGATGATAATTTTTCTCACTTGATTATTGTATTTTTCAAAAGAAAATTCAACTTTTAAATTGAATTACCATTCAAAAATATAATCTTTAAGTGAGGAAAATTGTTGAGATTCTATGACTTTCTTTCAGAAGTTAGTTAGAAAATATTCAGGAGTTGAAAAGTATTCGAGAAGAAATAAGATTCAAGTTCCACCCTTGAAAACATTACACTTTTTCGAAAAAACAAACTAATATGACTAATCTGAACTGAACTGAACTAACCTAGCTCTCTATCACGCAACAGACGAAATGACAAAATTAATACATATTCAAATATTTTTGCAATGATATATGTAATTCAGAATGAAATGTGTGTCTGTGTATATGTATCTGTCCGTTCGATGACACTCGCGACTTTAAAACGACGCGTCGATACGATTATTTTTTTGCGTCTATAAAATTATTCTTCATGCGTATATGGTCT
>JAOXNN020067035.1:0-34197 GCA_028571205.2 Hydropsyche betteni | reverse complement strand
ATTGGTATCATACAAGTGGAACTCTTCCGCCAAAGGACTACCACTTTAAAGACGATCATACCCCGTCAAATACCTTGCACTTCTACGGAGACTACGCCTACCCCTTTAGAATCATCCACAAAGTAATGCTTTTGGAGAGTTTGGAAGAATATAAGTAGCTTAAGTAGGAAGATATCAAAAAGGATGGGCAGGAAGCGTAGGTGATGGTCCATCGAATGAGAGAGAAGATGGCCAATCATAAAGGCAGGAAGTTGCTGGAAAACTTCGAAACGGAGAGGGCAAAGCAGGATATATCTAAGAGGCACTATACAAACCAAACTAGAGTGTCGAAAATTAACATCAACTATATGGACGTAGAGTTTGAAGTAGTTAAATTCTATCTGCCGGTGTATGCCTGCCAATATTCGAAATAGCCGCCCATGTACAAATTTGTAAATGGATTTAATGGTAACGTGAAGGGCCACAGTCTGTTAAACCCATTCAAAGTGACTGTAGCTTCGTCTTTAATCGGACTAGCAATAATATCGTTAGCAACACTATCGGAGCCTGCAGTCATGCTTGTGTTTGGTTTATCTACATTGGGAGCTTATACGGCTGTATCCTTGTTTAATTACGACAAGAACAATCAGATAGAGTTAATGATGAAGGAAATGAAAGAGAACGAGGAGGTAGATGAGGGCGCCAATAAAGTTTAAAAGATAGGGACAGGGTCATCAGCCTAACTAAATCAAAGCAAGACAAATGGTTAACCTCTTTAAAAGGATAAAGGACTTGAGTAACTCAAATTGGAGGAGCTGTTCGACTCTAACGCTTCTAGAAAGGCTGTGCGACTTCTAGTTCAAAAGGCTCAGTAATCCATAAAACTAAAGCAGGCGCGTTAAGACGCTGCTGGTGCTAAGTCACCCGATAAGAAAGTAACCCAATCAACAACCTCTAATTAGAAATAAACTGCTAATTCCAAATCGACATCTAATACGAAATAATCACACTCTGCTGATTAAGTGTAAATCAGGAGATAGTCTGACTCCAATATTTAGATAGATGATGAAGAACACTGCAGACTGTTGAATGTACGGCCATGTAAGAAGTACACCCTACAAGAGATTACCGAGGCCTACAAAAAGGCGATGGCTAACCTATAATCTCCAGCGATTAGGATGGACCCAGCGCAAATATAGGCTCAAAAGAAGTAGCTTTCAACAGTCTACTATCTGATCAAAAAGAGATCATAAAGGAAATCAAAATGATAAATAAAAAACCTAATTTTAAAAGGGTATCTACTTGTATCTGGATCAGGTTACGACGTCAGGCTTAGTCTTGCCGGTGAACTCGGCGATCTGGCTGGTCTCCAACCCAAACTTAATCATCTCTTTTAGAGCTTCATCTCGGTTGAGATGGATGTTCTCTGCTTCGTACTTCTCGAAGTATATTCGAATGGTCATTCCCACGGAGCCAGTACCACTTTGTCTGAAGATCACCCTAGAACCGTCCTTGTAGAGGAATCGGATACCCTGGTTTTTGCTTACTGACTTATCCACAGGGTCTTTGTATTCGTAGATGTCTGCGAATATATCGGTGTTCCCCTTCTGAAATAACACTCATCTTACATTCTTTTCGACTGCAGCCAAAAGATGGTTCCAGCATTTGGTAGCGCCTTCATTACTGCAGGATTCATAGTCGTATCTGCAGTAGTAGTTCCTGCCATACTCCTTCCAGAATTCTTGAAGGATAGCTTCCACTCCGAAAAATTTGCCTTCTTCAGTTTACTCATTTTTGGATGCTAATAGGTATAGCCAAACCAATACTGTCCATAAACCATCCTTTTATCTGATATGGTTGGATCTGAGTTACCCTCATAAAATACCCAGTGCCGAATGACTCTTCCCCACAGAGTTCGATTCTGTCAGTGTCCATCAAATTACCGAAGAACTTCCATCCTGTGGGGGTTTCGTATAAGGGAATACCAAGCTTAATTGCGACTTTATCAACTGCTCCGGATGTTGGCATACTTCTGGCAACTCCTTTCGCTTTGTGTCCTAAGAATATAGCAGAGTTTGCTGCTAATACTGCCAGAGAATCAGAAGGAGTTACGAAGAACTTTTTGCCCAGGATCATGTTTCTATCTGCATCTCCATCACAAGCTGCTCCGAACTCAGGTACATCCTACTTAGTCTGCTCGAAAATCCCCATTACCTTCACCAACTCTTCAGCGTAAGTGAGATTGGGGTCGGGGTGCAGATGCCCAAAATCAGGTAAAGCCTCCCCATGTATAATCGAGTTAGGAGAGCAACCCAGCTCCCTCTCGAAGATAACTTTTGCATATGGAGCTGCAACTCCATGCATAGCATCGAATCTCAAGCTAAAGTCTTTTCTGGCGACCAGTTTTTTGAGCTTACTGAAATCGAACTGTTTCTTCATCATATTAACATAAGGCTCAATACCTTCGACAATTTTAATAGTGAAGACTGGTTTTTCTGGCCTTTTAACTTGGGTAAATTTGTACTCAGCTTCATCATTGAGTGAGATATGCTTTTCGAATTCATAGTCCGTAGTGTAGAACTCTTCCACTTTAGTTGTATGGTTGTATACAGCGTTGGTGAAGTCTTAGGGAGCAGGTCCTCCGTTCCTTCCATTGAATTTAATACCAAAGTCGTTATCGGCACCTCCAGGGTTATGACTAGCTGTTAGGAGTATTCCCCCAACACAGTTGCCAACCTACTCGTTAATTGCACGGATATAGGCTGAACAAGCAGGTGTTGACATCACTCCGTTTTTGGGTATGTGCACTTAGCTGATGCCATTCGCACAGGCTAACTTGATAATGGCGAAGATGGCCTCGATGTTGTAGTATCTTCCATCTCCTCCCACAAGCAAAACATTTTTGCCTACGTAAACCATACATTTACTTGAGAGTTCATTTTTGATGGCCAGGAAATACGCCTGGATAAAGTTCTCGATGTAGTGCGCCTATTTGAACACCTTAACCAGCTTTCGTAAGCCACTAGTGCCTGGTTTCTGCCCTTCGATAGGTTTAGTGCCTATACAGTGTACTTTGATGGTTGTGTCGATGCTGAACTGCTTCATTGGATATGATATAAATCTAATGATTTAGTCAACCAGAATACTCAAGAATATGATGCGAGATAGATGTCAAGAATAATAGAATATTCAAGCATATTTTCTAGCACTGAGCCCGCTAATAAATTTGTTCACGTCATCTGAACTCATTACTTTTAATTTTCTCCGAATGTGATTTCGATATTAGATGGGATTATGAGTCAGTACCTTCTTGGGGATGGTAGGTTAGAATGAATTGTTAACGTAGGATCTACTGCTGGAACACGAATCTTTAACGGATTTATAGCCTAAACGTCTAATCCTGTCTAGTTTAAGACCGAAACCAATATCTTCTATTCGAGACTGGGACAGCTTTTTCGAGCTACCTTTTACGATCCAAGATTTTTCAGAGAGTATCTGAGGACTATGAGTGTTAGTAGAGCTGCCAGGGCGATAGAAGGCTGAGCTACTTGAAGACACAATCGAGCGCATCAATTTGTTATAATATTACAAACCTTCCGTCGCTTCCTAATTAAGGAATTAGTTTATGGGTTATCTGAAGTGTAATAAGAAACAACACGACGTCATGTAAGAAAATAATAATATGGATATGACGAATCGTGATATAAGCGGTTTCTTCTGATCACTGCTCGATAACAATTAATGAACTAGAAATATACGAAGCTGGAGAAGCTGGCTGAAGGTGCTTACGGTAAGGTGTACAAGGGCAGAGACAATAGCACCAACCAAATTGTCACCTTTAAGACTTTCAAGCGTCTCAGCAAATCAGAGGGCATACCGCAGAATTGTTTGAGGTAGATACAGATGTTGCGAATGCTAGAGGGTTGTAACATGGTCATCCAGTACATATGTTACAAAGTAGAATCAAGGATGTAATATTAGCGAAGGACGGAAAGGTTACTATCATCTATGACTTCCATTAAACGAGCCTCAAATCTTTCCTACATTAAAGTGGCTCAGCATACAACCCTAAGGCCATGATGAGACAGATACTGGAAGGATTACAACACATCCACGACTATAATATCCTTCACAGAGACCTCAAACCTGCCAATATACTGATCACAAAAAATGGAGAACTTAGATTCGCAGATTTTGGGCAGGCTCGATAAGACTAGGATATTATGACCAATTAAGTAGGTACCCAACATTACAGAGCACCTGAGCTGTTTCTTGGAGAAACGCGATACACCAAGGCCGTCGATGTTTGGGGCGCCGGTTGCATATTCTATGAACTTCTCAAGAAAAAGGTGCTGTTCCAAGGCAAGTCAGACGCAGAGATGGTGATGAACATTTGGGCTTTGCTTAGCGGCAAATCTCTGTATACACACCCAAATACAAATAAATATCAGCTTCCCACTCCAGATGAAGCACTTAAGCAGAAGACCTTTGAGGGTTTGGCTGAGGATGCCATTGATCTCCTCTCTCGCTTATTGGATCTTAACCCTAAAACAAGGATAAAGCCTTAGGAAGCCCTCAAACACAAATACTTCTCCGATAAGGCAGGGTAGAAGGCAAATTGATTGGAATAGATCTACGCAACAGATAGTGCGGTTTATGTCTCGAGAGGCCTTGCTTTTAGATTTGGTAAATCTCTTTCGCTGACGTCTATCTCATTTGTTGAATCATATCCTAACGTCATTTACTTATTTGACGAGCTTAATTTTCATTTTATTTATAATAATTTAATGTAGGTCTCCCCAGCTGAAATTCTTCAAATGGATTCGTCCCTCCCCCAGACACTTTCCCACAGTGGATAAGATCACATAAAAAATCTCATTTTCAATAAGACATCCAAAGATTCAAGGCGTGGCCTACGAATTACTCCAGAATTTACTTTCGAACTTGTGATGTGCGAGATATAGTTGTAATGCAAATAGCAGGTATCGAAGGATACAGTATCTAAACTGTTCTAGCTATACAAGGCTGGCATTGACTATTACAACCTCAGGCAGGACAAGAAAGAAAACTACTTCAAGAATAAACTGTCAGTACTCGTCCAACATCCTTCAGTTTTAGATATGTTGCATAGAGAGACTGAAGTGGGAGATAGTTTTTACAAAAAGAAACAGATAGAGAGGATGATTGAGATAAACAGAAAGGACACTTTTAAGGATTTGAAGAAAATGATTAGCAAGGTCTAACGAATCGGTCGAGTAAACGTTTAGACAGTCCAAAAGAACCTACTGGAGCAGACTGAAAGCATCAATAAAAGGATTGGCTTTAGAAGGAAGGAGAGCAAAGGCAAGAACAAAACATGTAAAACTTCTTTTAGTAATAAGTCGTTGATTAGGATTACTCCTTTAAACCTGGAATCAAAGTAACAAAAGAACGAGAGCGCAAAAACAGACAGGGTGCCGCATCACTAGACACCCCCATTACAGACATGTTTGAGTTTGGGGAATACTAGTGAATACAACTCAGCAAGTAGCGGAAGTATTGGCAATAGCAACATCATCCAAAACTGACGGGTCAGTCCTTGTCGAAGAAGCCCTCTTCAAGTTCCGGCTGTTCGGTCATTTTGATAGCTCCTCCAACTTCTAGTCTTTTAATATCTGGGTAGAATGTTTTGTCGTAAATGAGCGTTAGTATCTTTTAGTTGTTGAGCA
Source organism: Hydropsyche betteni (assembly GCA_028571205.2). Classification (NCBI taxonomy): domain Eukaryota; kingdom Metazoa; phylum Arthropoda; class Insecta; order Trichoptera; family Hydropsychidae; genus Hydropsyche; species Hydropsyche betteni. The sequence continues at coordinate 28,510 of JAOXNN020067035.1, read as the reverse complement.
GCTTTTCGACGAGGGAAGTTCGTGCCTCTTTCCCGAAGTCGTCCTCCTTCTTCCGGATGGATCTGGCTTCAGCACGAACCTACAGGATCTGTTACTTAATATCGTCAACCATTTTTCTGAGGATCTTTTCGAGCTCGGTCTTGCTCTCGATTTACTTCATGTAGAGGGTCTTCAGTTATCTCACGCGCTTCTGCTATTTAGATAGGGTTTGCTTTAAGTTGTTGATGGTATTAATAGCTCTAAATTACTCCAATTTTACCTTCTCTGGTCGTACTACTCCAAAGGTTTAAACTTATTAGTGCTGCTGACCATCGAGTTTTATTGCTCTATCGACTCGTTCCGATCGGGTAAGTCCTGTTCAACCTACTTTGAAACCTCTTGCAATAGCTTCTCATATTGTTCGATTTGATTAGTAAGCACCGCATTTTTTTTTTTCTTCATTAGCAGCTCCCTAACTAGCAGGTCCCTATCATTCTGCTGAATTTAGAACTCAGACTTCAGTTCAGCGTATTTTTTAACCAGGGTTTGGTTCTCATTATCGATTTTCTGTGCGATGCTCTTCATCCATTCTAGCTCCGAAACTAGCTGCTTCTCCTTCTGGATATGTTCCTGGTCTTTCTCTCCCTTGTTGATTCGTTCCTATTTGAACTTCTCCTTCATCTAGTTTATCTTCTTCTGGAAGAACCTAACTATATCTGACTACTGCTGCACCAGTATTTTCGAGGTTTTGTTGTGAATGGCCGTAATGTTCTCCAGAATTTTGCCGTGAAGGTCGAATATCTGCTGCATGCGTGATCTCTCGCTAGGGTCAAGCATCGTCTTATTTCTACACTATTAGCTACAATTTACTTGAGTTCTAATTGCAACTACTCGATGATCTTTCGGTACTCGATTTATCGTTCGACGAAACGTTGTTTGTAAACTTCCAAGTCGTTCTCAAGCTTTGCGTATTTCTATTTGTATGTGGAGAGCTCATTGACAAGTTCCTTGCATCTTTCAGCGAAATCGTTCGATGTCATCTAGCTTTTGAACCCTAGAGCCTGACTGTCTGAAATAGGAGCTCAAGTACTTTAAACCTTTTTCATCTTACTGGCTGTTGCAGTTGCCTGAGTTAGGGGATCTTTCTTAGGTTTGAGAATAGAATCATTATCGATATCTAAATGTCTGTAGAGGTACACTTAAGGAGCTCTGGAGTGTTGGAGGTGAGCCTTTCAGCGATCTCCTGCATCTTCTGAAGAGAAGGATGAGTGGGTTTCTGTTATCCTTTCATTCGGTTATATTCTCGCCTTAATTTATTCCACTTAGATCTGCATTCTACATTCAAACACTTCCAAAGTGTTAGTTCGGCAATTTCAAAAACTAAACGAGGGTAAACTATTATTTGTCTCAAACTTGACTCAATAACTGTTAGTTATGATAAATGCACAAATTCACTTGGCTACTCCGAGATAGTTTTAGATGAGTCTCTGCATTAACAGGGCTGCCTACAGCTATCTTCTAGAAGCTAATTATGTTTTACTAACAGTTCTCTCAACTAACTCTTTAAACTGTTTCCAACGATTATTTAGAATGTCTTCTTCTGAAGGTAGCAAGTCATCTAACACTCCACTAAATATGGATGATATGGTCAGTGACTATCTTTACTTCTTTTGATAGGGCTGGTGCTGATACTGGTACTGCCTGCTCATGGGTACTACCTAAACCTTTGCCAGAAAGTCGCATTAATTAACCTTCTAATCGTATCCGTCGTAATAGCAAACGAATACTGATCCATCTTTTTTCATGTCAATCAACTTGAATCGGTGATCTCCTAAAGTGAAGATACGTTGCTAAAGTCGTATGTCGTCTGTGCTTTCGGGTATCTGTCCGTCTTTGACCATAACTTAGAAAGCCCTTTTATCTACTTCATACCGAAAGACAGAGATTTTGTTTGTAAGATTAGCCTCTCCTTCAAAGCCGTACTCCCATACATGCACGACATCCTTATCCCTCATAGTAAAAGTTCGTATATTCTTGAAGTTAGCTTCATTGTTGGTGGTGGGAACGACCTTCTTAACTCCATCTTAGCTAGGCTAATGATTTACTTTTCTTTATCTAGTATACTGTGAAGTCGAGTACACTACTTGTACAGCACTTGAAGGAGAGTAGAGAGAGTTTGGAGAGAAGGGCTTCAGTTCTTTAGGGGGAGAGCCATTCCCAGTAAAAAATACTGCTGTCCATAGAGCACTTATTAGATTATAGATGAGTCTTCCATATTTTTAATTGGCATGGAAGAATACGAAATAAGTCCCTGGGATGCCCCCTAAAGTAGACATGCTGATAGGGAGATACTCAAGCCAGTTTCCTAACTCAGATAGATACCAAAAGTCCGCACCTCCAACAGGCTTCGTACTTCAGAAGAGTGTTTTTCTAGGTTAACTATGTTCCCAAGGTTTTCTAGAGGGAGAGTCGTTAGAGAGCAAGTGAAGCTTACTAAAATTCCACTACAGATGAAAAATGGATAGGATATGCTGGAAACTAAATTTCCTTTCGCCAGTGTCCATAAAATAATTCCTGTACAGATTTTCAAGACTAGATTTTATGCACGAATACAAAAGAAATAAACCAGTAAGAGTAGAGTGCTGGATTTGGAGTTGGAGGATCTTCAATTATAAAAAATAACAAAAAAAATAAGCCAATTCAATTACAAACGCCCTTCAAAATCCTAAATGGAGACTGGCTCTACGAGAAGGTTTGGTGTAGATTACTACCGATCGACTTTCCAAGCTGAGAAGGCCTACTACAAATACACAAAAACCAACTATTTGAGGTGATATTTGCAATATTGGTGTTATTTATTACTATTATGTTCTGTTCCAATCCTTACACCCTACATAGAAAAGGGTCAATTCACCGAAACAGGTGCCAATCGACTCAAGTTATCAAAAGAAAGAGTAAGGAGAAGCTACGCAACATCAAGCAGCGACTAACCTACCTGGAGGAACAGACTTAGAGGTGCAACCCCCAAAGCTAATACGAAATCATCAATTTTCCATAAAGAGTAGAGAGGTTTTCGGTCAGGGTGCAGGCTTTCCATAACAGCAAGAAGGACGAAGAAATGGAAAAATAGAATGAGATGCTTCGACTCGAAAACAAAATACTCAATTAGAAGTATAAGGAATTCTCTGCAGAATATGAGAGGCAAATCCAGTAGATGTAGGATTTACGGGAAGCCAACAAAGTTATGTACTCTAAGATAGAACATAAGAAACTGCAAAGTGTGGATGAGATAGAGGAGAGTCGGAATGAGCTTTAATTTTACATTTCCAATTCGAAAATAAAAAAGCAGGGGTCCAGAGGTAATTCTTCAGCCCGGAAGACTGTCTCAGAGCTTTGGAGTGATGCCGCAGCCAAATATGGGATGTATTACTGATATTGATATGATGAAAAGTTCGGAGAAATCAAGAATTAAGACTGTTTTTATAATTGTTGGTAAAAACGTCTAAACGGTTATTTTTAGGGGGATTACGATAGATCTGCTTGTCGCCCTCCTCTATCACCTAGAAAGACACTTGGTTGGCTGGTTTTTGTTATTTGGGTACCCAAGCAGGTGCGGCAGATTTGGCTGTGTTTGCCAGGTTTTCAAGCCTTTGCAGTTTAATTAAATCTTATGCTGTCTATCTGGAAGGTGGGACAGGTTTATGTAAATACATTACATTCACATTTCTAAATATGTTATTAGTTACTTAAATTTGTCCATGTAGCAGTCCAACTCTTTGTAGTTCATACGATCATGAGCCAGCGAATAGTTGAGTTAGCGTCTCCTTTAGGGAAATTTCTGATTGAAGGGACCCAAAGCAGTTAGTTGGTCTTTGTGACCAGAGTACTAGAAAGGTTTGAGACCTGAAACATTCTGATAGCTTTATCTGTATGAAGAACTTGGAAGAGGACGAATATTAAGGGTAAAATCTGGCTGTCTGTATCGATACTTCTAATAATCCTATACAGTGGGAGCCTTGTATGTTTCCTAAACTAATTGACGAATTTACGTTGCTTATGGATCCGAACTGAAAAGGGTTTCTTGTTCTGTTTGGTTTGAACGCCTCACAGACTCTGGGTGGTTATAACGATTAGTATCGGGTACGTCTCATATCAGACTGAACTGTCGGTTGACAGATACCATCCTTGTATTAAGTCCGATTATTAGCAACATTAGCGAAGTGTATTTTCATAAGCTAGGTTAATAAAATTGATTACTTAAAGTTAGGTGCGACCTTCAGCCAGCGCTTTCTCCAACATAAGAAGTTTCCTATCAAGATATTTCCATTTGTTGTAGATAGACGCATTATCATCTAGGTTCCTATTTCTTTTAATTTACATGAGTAGTGTTTTGAGTTCTGCATCCAAAAACTGTAGCTTCAGTTATTAATTGGTTGTATTTGCATTGGGATTGGAGAGTCTTTTACGGTTTAATGCCACCATAATTTTAATTTTGTCCTGTAGTAGAGTATCCATCTTTGAGTCTATTTCAGCTAGAGTCTTGGTTTATGTTTATTCAGTAGGGATGGTATTCGACCGGGCATTGATTATTGGAGTTATGTTTACGGAGTTACCATTTCTTTATCGGACGATCGACTGATACAGTGATCTCCTGTCTTTTTAAGGAGATTACTGAGGAGGTAAATGTCTGACAAACAGTTGTGGTTGATCCAGACTTCTACCGTGCTTTTATTCTGCAGGTTATGTTTTTAGGGGGGCTTAGGGATTGCATGAGATGTGCTATTATTGGAGAGTGTGCGTTCTGTACTTCTTAATGGTTCTCTTCTGTGTATGACCAATACGCCTAGTGGCAAGCATGTGACCGTGAGCCTGACGTATTTGATCAAAGTTGGACATAAAATAAATTTATAATGGTGCAAAGATGTCGATATTTTAGAGTGTTTGTTTAATAGTTGAATCGGTATTGAATAGGCAGGAATTTAGAATATTAAACTAGCTGTAGTAAGATTATCACTGTTTTGAGTTTATTTTTAGTGTAATACTGCTATTAAAACATTCCTAAACGTAAGGCCAGAATAGCATCGTAATAGCCTTACGATATCAATCTGGGCTAGTGTAGTGTGTTTATTTACTCTAATGCTGCTAACGAAATACAATGATTTAAATGAGTGAAGGAGAAAGCGATCGAAAGCTATTTGAGAGTTCTGGCTCTGCTAAACGCAAGCCCAAGCGTAAACCAATCTCCCAGTAGCGCTCCCCTTCTAAGAAGCCAGGTACTACTATTGAAACTCAGAATACAAAGTTGAAGCTGACAAATAAGAAAAAGCTGAACGAACGTCAAAAAAGAGGAAAGGTCGACCCTTAAAAGAGCCAATAAGAAGAAAGAAGAGCAAAAAACATATAGAGTGGATGTTTGAGGAGGAGGCCGAAGAATCCGATGCCGACTAGTCTGTCTACGGGTAGTAGCCAGAAGATGCGGAAATCAGATCTGCCGAAGCTAAAAAGAGATGTAAGTGTGGGATAACACAGTTGACGACTTCTACATCAAGTTAGGAACCAAAAGAGAAAACATCTTTACTGCCTTGAGAAATAGGACTGAGGAGTAAGTTGAGCGAGATTTATTCCAAAGAGCCTATACAGAGAATGTCGCTGTGTCTAACTGTCCGGGAGTAGAAGAACCCTGCGTGTACATCGCTAGGGTGCTCAAAGGAATGGAGGATTCGGTAGTATTGGCTGTCCTGAACAAGGCCAGAAAGCTGCAGAATAGTAAAACTCACAAGGTAGATATTATATCGGCGTTTGCCCTGAAGAAGAGGTTCCCTGGCTACGTGTACATCTAAATAGCTAACCAGACCGACAAAGCCTAGAAAGTTAAGGTGGTGACTAAAGCTTTATCTTAAATTGGTGGAGTGATTCATAAGAGTATAGAACCGATTCAACAGGAAGACTACGAAGTGCTATTTGGACACCATCGCACCGAAACCAACCTTTACTCTGTGGGGAAGTATGTCCGAATAAGGGAAGGACTGTACAAAGATGATCTTGCTAAAATCATCTCGATCAAGAAAAAGTTTGTGGAAGTGATTGTTGTACCCAGGATCGATACCAACTAAATCAAGCAAGGGCTTCACAGGCTGAAGGATAAATATGAGTTTGGGTTCGAGCTTTAGAAGGCACTCAATGATGCACTTGGCCGCTATCTGGATCACACTAAGTGCAACTTTAAGGATAGACCCAATAAAGGGTCTCTAGTGATAAGCTAACTTCCTGACATCAAGGCTATAACCAAAATCAAATTGTCGAAGGAGGGCCTGCTGATACTCCGGTATAAACCTTATGAGCTTACTCAAAAACTTGGAGTGATAACCCCTAAAGAACTCTCCTATTTCAACAAAGGAGCCAGCATTGAAGGCTCCTTCATTGAGAGTTAACTTGCTAATTTCGAATACAAAACAGATTTCAATATTGGAGACTAAATCAAGGTAGTGTAGGGAGATTTAAGGGGACTAACAGGAATAGTAAAAGACATCCAACAATCAACCATCTACTTCACTACCAAAACATCTGGGCTTGTGGAAGAGTATGCCTATCGTCTGACAAAGAACTTTGCTTCTGGACAGAGGGTGAAAGTGGTAGCTGGAACTGATAAGGGAAAGGCAGGAATTATTATCAACCTTACAGAGAGACATGCTATTCTGCTGACAGACAACTAAAACCAGGTTAGGGCCCATTTAAACAACCTTATTTTGTGGAAAGGTCCTTCAGATGCAGCTGAGAATGAGAAACCGTAATTCAGCAAGTATGATCTGATTGGGTATACTAATGGGGTTGGGATAGTGCTTCAGATACAGAGAGACCAGATCAAAGTTCTCAATACGTAGAGGTGTGTAGCACATATTAATAGAGTGGACTTTGATAGCTTGGTCGATACGAGAAAGAACTTTGCGCAGAACAGATATGGTGAGATAATTAAAAAAGGATCCTTCATCAAGGTACTTACAGGCATTCACTAAAATAAGCAATGCTAGGTGAAACATGTGTACAAATAGCAGCTATTCCTCTACAATACATTATTTGAAAGCACCAACTATATAGTAATTGAGAATGCCTCCAACTGTATGCTTGTTTCACCAGCAGTCGAGTTGAGGTCTCCTGATGAGATCCAACTTGCCCAAATTCAAAGACCAGTCAAGAAGCTAATTATCGATTTCTAGCCGAGGATTATAGATTAGAGAGAGAAACATGAGCAACTTGTAGCTGGTAAAGTGATTACAATAAAGTCGGGGGAGTTCAAAGGGTACCAGGGAACGATAATCAAAACTAATGGGAAAGTTATAACAATAAGGTTGTCGGCTAATGGAAGAGAAGTACATGTGACTCCTGACAGACTCTCAAGTCAGAGCAAATTGAGAAGCGAACTAGCCAAGACTCCTGCTTTAAACTTCGATTACGTTGGAGGGGGCTCCCCATAAATATGATCATTATTGCATTCGTTATTTATATTTTAAGCTGAGAAACTTGTAGAAAATGAAAGAGTATGAATTATCAGTATCCACCTGCTGAAGGCATTAGATGGTTAACCTAATAGCGATACTTTATGGAGAGGTACCGCTGAAATCTACGAACTATATCCTTTTCCTAGATCTGCCTAGTATTGGTAGAACTGATCATTCTAATCTTCTAGTATGTTCGACAGAAGGTTCCACCGTAGAATAACTTACTAACGAAGTAGCTAATCTACTTCTGATGGGTTGTATTGGCTGCTGGGAATTGCTAAAAGTTTGAACTAAACAGTAGAGAGGGAGTAGTTACAAGTATGATAATGTGTTTGAGTAGCAAGATCTTTATGATGGTGACTGGGTAAGTTCTCTCAATGTGTCTTCGTAGCTTCCCCATGTAGATCCGTAATTCGCGTTACCTTTTAAATCGAGAGATTCGTAACAGCCTTTTCTTTAACCTTCTCTGGAACATCAGTTTAGCTCTTCGGTTTCTTCTAGCCTTCTTATTTTCTAATTGTTAGTGCTTTGTCATTAGTATTCTTCAATTTGGCTATTATACTGATAACAATTAGAGCTCTCAGTTAAATTTAATACATAAACAGATAGATATTGGTCAAGCTTATGGTAAGAGATAAGGTTTACGAACCCTCTACCTGCAGATTGGACAGGATAACCTGTTCTATAACCATTGGCTCCAACAGTTCTGGCAGAGGGCGTGTCGGCAAGCAGTGTTCTTTATTAGTTTTTACTTGCAGTTGCAAACTGGACATTCGTCTTAATCACACTTAGTATCCATTAAGAATGTGTTCTTGTATTAGGTCCTCTGATCTTCAGTTATTTACTACATAACTGGAGGATGGCTTACTAATGACCGTTTTTAGGTCTTCAGCTGAAATTTGAAAGGTCTGACAGGGACAACAGGTGCAACTGTAGGGGTTGGGGTTGGTGTTGGGACTGGTGTTGGATTATCCTGTTTTTGGGCCTGAATACGTTAATTTTTCTTAATCTAATCCTCCTTAATCTCCTTCAACAGCTAACTCAAACTTGGTTTGCTAACCTATTTACTAATACATATTCTAGCTCTAGGGGCGATTACTGGCCTTTTGACTAACTGCACACTAGGTGCTACAATAGTAGCTCCACTAGAGACAGATTGTTGTGGTTTCTGTATTTTGGAAGAGAAAAACTTTCTGGTATCCTCGCTCATCCTCGGCCAGTCATAATAATCTTCCATCCTCTTATTAGCCCACTAACTTATCTGGGTTCTTATGTCAGGATTAGTGAATCGTCTGTCGATTAAGTAGATTGCTCCATAGTCTGATGTGTTTCGAATAACCCTACCAATAGCTTGGTTGATAGAGCGGTAGGTCTCCATAAAGTACCACTGTTTCCCTGTTAATCCTTTCTCAGGTTGGCTGTCACAGTAGGATCGCATAGCCTCCACCTTCTTATCTTTGGTGGGAGGGTAGGGAACGCCAACTAGTACTATTCCTCTACAAGTATCGTCACAGAAGTCCATCCCCTAGGAGATCTTCCCTCTTGTAACTGCAAACATTACAGCCCCTTTCTTGGTGTAACTTGCTTTGGTGTAGGACTAGAGCTTGCTTTTAAACTAGACGGCTCCCTTCTACTCAAAGAAGACCTATTTGTGGTGGTATAATCTCTGTAGAATACTGCATTTAAGGAACTCGTTTCTGGCGGTCTCCATAAGGTGGTAGGAGGAGAAGAGCACTATTAATCCTCCAGGTATTTGACCGCAAAGATCTAACAGAATGGCCCCTAAGTCTTTGAACATACTGGAGTTGTTTCGTCTTTCGAATCCGAAGTCCATCGCCTACTTGTTAGGTCCACTATGTATCACTCCACAAAGCAGTTGTTAATCTTTAACGATATGGGGACAGCTGAGTATATGCTTGAACTGCACACCAATATCTTTTTCCCAAGCTTTCATAGGGGAGAGTGTTCCTGAGGTAACAATAATGCTATGAGGCTTTTCTTGCAATAGCCCATAGAATCCACTTGCAGCATCCATACACATAAGCTGAATTATTAGGTTGTTGCCATCCATTTTGACAAGCATCTTATATTGCAGAGGATTCGCCTATTTACCTAATCTAATTGCCGCTATTTGCCTGATAAATTTACTCCAGGCCTCAACTGCCCAGTTTTGAAGGTAGACCATATCAGTATTAATGGAGGTCATCTGGAGCTCATAATCTTAGAACCTATTTAGAATAGGTACATTCATTCCGCTAACTAACTTCTAATAGAAACCGCTGAAGGTGAACAGGTGGCCATCTTCCATTTCAGTAGTAGTTGCGAATAGCTCTGTCACAATAACTTCGAGATAGTCTCTAAGGTTTTAAATAGGTCTGCTAAACTCCTAAATAAACTTAATGCTAGAGTTGTATTTGGTCTATCCCTACAGTTTAGCACCACCTAATCCCTAACCGTTTAGTATTTTCTATTTGAGAGTAGATAGCTGGACTAGTGCCTGCGACAGGGTGTTGGTGGAGATATCAAAGGAGTTACACTCTCGGGAGCAGATAGGAACATTATGTCCTTCATCGAAGATAAGGATGGCGTTGTGACAGTTTATATCGTACATTCTTGCTAGATTTCTATCCAGAAGATAGTTGTAGGGGATGAATAGGAGGTCCATCATGTCCTTCACTCTCCTGGAATAGTAGAATGCACATACTTTGTTGTACTGCCCATAATCCACCAGCTACTACAAGTCCATCACTTTAGCTGATATCTTAGGAGCCATCTCCCTGTAAGTATTCTCCAACCTGGAGTACTTACAGAATTTACCTTCTAATCCCATTACTCTCCTCTTACACTCGAGATCCTTGGCTCCTCCCTTAAGCTCTCTTATATCCATATTGCAGCATGCATGATCCCTACTAGCTGACACAACCATGGTTGGTTAGTATGCTGTTTGCTTCAGCTATTTGACTACCTGCTTTAGTTGGAGGTGAGTCCTTGAACAGTAAATAATTCTGACGGGTTCTGTAGCGGAGGACTTAGATTACCGCCTCTTTCTGAATAAGCATAAGAAGTACTTTAACCAGGCGAGAGTAGCACAGAGGAGGGAGAGTGTCTTGCCTGTTCCGGTTGGGCTTTGGAGGAGTGCGTTCTATCCCCTATCCAGGGCTTTGATTACTGCCTCGATGTAGTCCTTTTGGATGGGGTAGGGTTCGAATGGGAATAATACTTTGGTTGTAGAGGCTGTTAGTTAGTGGTGAGTTGATTGTTTTTAGTGGTTTACTTTTATGAGGCCGAAGGTGGTAGTGGAAGGTTTCTTTTATAAGTCTGCCTCTTTTTGGAGGAGTGTACGAGGTATTTGTTTTAACATTTTAATATGCTAATGTTTAAGTTGTGGCCAAACTATTTAAAGTGGACAAGGACATAGAAGGACTATTCCGATTACAGTGTTGTGAAACTGACATATGAGTTTTTGATGGTCTGCACTAATAATTGATAGAATTCCTCCAGAATTTAGAGGAAGTTTTGCTGAACGGATTAGTTTATAAACGATTTCTGCTATTCAGATGTTAATTCTCTATGAATAAAACAACAACATTGACAAATTCTACTAGAATATACGACTACAAAATACCCAACTCAATATTAGTACATACTTTTATTGGTATTTGGACGTTAGCTAGTGACTATTTACAATATGTTAGCTAATTAAATACATGTTTGTAAAAGGAGTCAGCTTCAAAAACAACATCTAACCCATCAACCACCTCCATAAAAGAAAACTCAGTTTCTCCTCCAACAAAAAGATCCTCTACGATTTCCAAAGAACCAGACACTCCAGGCTCTTAGTCGATGATTTGCAACTTCAATAATCCCTCAAAATTCTTGATAGCTACTTTGAAGGAACTAAAAAACGACTTACAGGGCTGGCTGCCATCAGCCATGATAAGCTGCTCAAGGAGACATCGGGTGTATTTGTGGAGCACTGCTAAACGCACAGGACAACTGATAATTAGTTAGTCGAAATGTCTGAAGTAGCAACAGAAAGAGCTAGAAACCCACATGTATTGCCGGATGCTCAGAGATCAATGAGAAGGAACACTCTGAGTAAGAGAAGTTACGATAAAATACACATGAGGAATAATTCGGAGGAAAGTGCACGATAAAAGCATAATAGGATGTTAAATAAGAAGCTTAATAGGCATATCTCGATGATTAGCAGCTTGTAAATGTTAAAGTGATGTAGATTGGAGCCATGCAAGGTAGCTAAGATAGAGCTATGCTCAAGACTGGAGACTTCGAGGCCAGATACAGCTGGAGCTAGCACCCAAAGACCTTACATTAACAAACGGTGCAGTACTTCCAACCCACACAAACTAGCAACCAAGAAATCGATTCGCAAGAGATAATAAATGATCATCGGATGGTAAGGCGAAGCATGTTAATAGTTGATGCTATGAGTTGGCCAATAGGCGATACTCTCTAAACTGATATATTTGAGTTCTAACTATTTATCCAACTATTCCTTCACAGTCAAATCAATTTTACAATCAAGCCCTATCATTTGGATGTGTTATATAATTATAATTTATTGAGATGATCGTCTACAACTTGGTGTTCCTCATAGCCGCCAACACTATCCTTCCTGAGATTCCGATCACTCCGTACGTTCACTATTGCCTACCATTGATTACTTCCTTCCTGTGGAGGGAACAGTCGGCATATGAACTACTGCATCTGCCTCGTGTTCACAACTAGACCTCACTCAAGAACTCATTTAAAAGCGTACATAAGAAGAGATGCAGGCCCTCAAATAGCACCATCCAGATTTAGGTGGAGACAGCTAGAAGTTTAACATGGTGAGGACATTAAGAAATACCCTATCGAAGGATAGCCAGTTGTATGATTTGTTGGGGATTAGACAGTTTGCCAACTAACACATACCCGAACAGGTACAGAGGGAAATACTCAATAAAAAACTTATCTATTTTGCAGATTTCGCAGTATTCTACGTGTTAGCTTTACTATTTTCCATGGGGCTGACCATTAATGTGCAACAGAGGAAGCTTCGTAAGTTTATTCTGCTGGGATTTATTGTTGCTTTTGTTCACTAGGTATACTACTACATGTACCCCTAAACACTCACTTTTGTGGACTACATCTACCCCTATTTGCCCCTATTCCAACAATTTGTAATATGTAGAGATCTACTATCTGTTAGCATCGCAATAATTCGAATAGTCGGCATGCGAAAACCAACATAGTAAAAGCAACTAATCGACAAACTATACACTAAGGAATAAAATTTGGAGCAGACTGTGTAGACACTCGAATCACTTCTGGGTCTGTACAAAAACCGATTAAAGTAACAGGAGTAGTTGCATGCATCCTGGGGAAGCCGCTTAAAACGCTACATAAAAACAGGCTTATCCATATTATTTATCTTAATGCTGCTAGGCTCATCAGTTACATTCACATCCTCCAGCTCCTAATTCTGATGTGTATAGCTGTCAATTAATAAAGTTAAACGGCTTCTCATTAAATTTAATTCATGTCCAAGAATACCAGTGCTCAGTGGGCGAACGACAGCTTCTTTAACAAGGAGAACATCGATAGTAAAGTATTGGAGAAGAATGCACAGGAGAAACTTAATACCTTTAGCGAAGATGCCACTGATATGGTATGGGGTAGTCGCAACCATAATGAATTTGCTGGTTGGGCTGACGATAATATTTTGTTGGATACGATGAACAGAACATCTCACAAAAGTTCTAGGTCCCCACAGGCGTACAGTTGGAGGCAGCAATTCAGAGAATGTAGTGTGAGAATATTTGCCAACAGGAAAACATCCGACTATAAGAGAAGAATAGCTGAATAAGCATCGGCTGATTCTCGCTAGAAGATTAACATACTGAAAAAGTAGGCAGAGTTCTTATAAACTTCAGAGATGGAGGACTCATTACAGGAGAAGCTGAGGTTCCCGAAGAAGTAGAACGAATATCGGGTAAGGCATCCCCAACTAAGCTGCTACCCGACTCATAACAACTTCTTCAACTCGAAGGATAAATATTCAGCAAGAGAGTAGAACCGAAAGAAAATAAAAAATATCAGGAAACTTAGTTTCAAGTACCCCAGCAACCTCACCTCTATTCTTATGTCACCAGCACTTGGAAGGCTGGTGATCAATTAGGAGTTGAAACGAATGAGAACTTCCACTAGTAAATCGAATAAGAATCTGCATGCTGAGAGTAAACCTTAGTCGAATAGAATGCATTCGGAGAAGAATGATAATTCGCTGGCACATGCGATAGCTGAGTTGGAGAATAATAGACCGAGGTACATTCCATCGAGTTTTAAGAAGTGCAGGATGAATAGGAAGAATAAGAGTGCGAGAGGTCACCTGAAGAAGGAGTCAGAGACTAGTGCTACCACCCCTCCAAACACAGGAAAAACGAAAACAATAAATACTCAAAGACCGCAGACGTTTGTGTTGGGCCCTTTGGACGATCTGCTTCGGATAAAACAACCTAATTTTTTCTGAATTTACTTGCTAAATAAATACTATCAGTAAAGTGACTGTCCTATTTACTCTAACTCCTATTAATTGTACGTGACGGGCTATCTCTTTACTAAGTACTCTTTTATTTAAGCATTACGCTTAACAGCAGATTAAGTTTAGGTGAGCATAAGTTTTCTTTTGGGTTTTCGTTCGGACTTACGAAGCTTTGGTTTGGAGTAGTAGTCGTCAGCCTACAGGTAAATAGTCTATCGGGTGGGTATGGTTACTTTGTTGAGGATTAGTTTTTGTTTCGTCCTTGGTTTCGATATTTATTGAGAACTGCAGCATGATCTATTTTATACTTTAGACTATTAGTCGGCTACGGTTTCGGGAGTGTCTTACAAAGGTTTTGATAACAACAGGCTATCCAGTAAGGTTTTGGACTTTTTAGGAGGGTATGGTTGAAGGGTGATAGGGTTGAGTCCCCCGGTCGCAATTGACTAAATTATCTGATCGCTATATTCTTATCCTAAGAACAGTAATTCGTGATCTTTTGATACCAGATCTTATATTCTGCCTACAATAGGCATATCTAATATCTATTGTGACCACAATTCATAGTAATGGGATGCTTCATGCATCTTCCTAATATTTTGACAGTACTCCCCAATATTGACAGGGTTTACCATAACACATTTCTTGTGTTTGGGACAGTACACCCTCTGGAACCTAAACGTCAAAAACGCTTTAACGAAGTTCTCCTCATAATCTGTCGGTACAGACTTTAAAGACAATTTAATTTACGCAATGGCTGTTGAAAAGTTCTTATATTTAGCGATAAGTTGAAAGGCACTCTTAAACCCAATGCCTTTAATCTGGGGTAAATAGTCACATCCACTGAGAATGCACGCAGATAGAAACATACAATGCGTAAAGTTTCTTAAAGAAGGCTCGTTATTTTATTTAAGCCTATCTAAAGTGAGCTACTATCCAGTCATAGTGCTATAGTCAACTTTGTATAATACTGTACGTGCCCCATAAACCAATAGATCTGAATCCTCAGTAATAACCACATCGACGTATCCTGTCCTACTTAGGTAAGCTAATTGGGCATCAGCCTCGTAGGGAGCAACAATAAACTCAATCTGCCGCTATTTGAGTGCAGATACCAAACGTTGAGCTACTTCAGGAGTTATGTCATATGCTTAGGCTAACTTTCTTCTAGCTAGAGTCTACTGCCCCTTGCTGAAAAGTTACTTGGCTTTGCTTTTGCATTACTATCGTTTTCTAATTCAAAAATTGGGTACTGATGGCGGCTCTCCTCTTATTTTTATTTGCAGGGTAACTTCCCTCCGTCGAACACCAGCATCACTGTTATTCCTAAAGACTGTAGGGCCTCCACTCTGGATATGCATTCCCTAATAAAGCGATCGCTCAAGCGACCATTCTGAAGTTCTGTCGCACAGGACCCTTTAATGATTTTGTGAAGCCTGCATAAGGTCCCAACTTACCACACATAAGAGTCAACAGCTACCTTTTTTCCTTTGTAATAGCCTAGATTCCTTACAGTGACCATTTGTCTGAGACTCCTAAGCAGGTTATCAATTCCCATAGTGCCGGCAATAATTTGATTTTTAGCGTTGGAGTTTAATTATAACTCAGTGTTATTGCTTTCCGAGTGTATTATTAATAGCATACTATTCCACCAACTTGAATGCAATATTCAACTGGAAGGGTAAACTCAACTCAAAAACGGAAGGTTACACAGGCTACCCTGAGCCCCCCTTCGCTCGAATACCTCCCGAAGAGGTTGTTCACAGCTAGCGATAGGAAGAAAAATAGGTCGACTTGTAAGTTGACAGACTTTTCGAAATAGAAAAATCAGAGACAGAACACATTAACATCCCAGCAGGAATTACAGAGGAGAATACCGTCGCTGACTGCTAGCTGCTGGATAGTCTACGATAATATTCGGAAGAAGAAGGTCAGTGTACGGGAGAACTTGCAGAAGGAGATAGCTAGCCTCACTAAGATAATGACTTGCATAGTTGCTCTAGAGCTTATGGAGAAGTACTCCATGGACAAAAGTAAGGGGAGGTTTATTAAGGTGTTATGATCAGAGTTAGTGCGGGCGCAGCGTAAATGACTGGTACCTCATGCAATCTACGTCAAGGGTTTTATATTTCTCTGTCGGATCTTATTTACGGGCTTATGCTGCCTTCAGGGAATGATGCTGCGTACCTGCTAGCTGAGAACTTCGGGTTGTTGCTCCTGTACGATAGGCTGAGGCCAGCTGAAAAACAATATAGGGATATCGAGTCGATTGATATATCAGCCTATGATTCAACTGAACACTTTGTGGCTCAGTTCGTTAAATAAATGAATAAGAAGGCTAAACGATTGAATCTGACGAGTACATCGTTTTCTAATCCTCATGGGTTGGCTAATATCCAGAATTACTCTACTGCTAAGGATGTTCTGACTCTGTCGATATACTGCAGCAATAATACCTAGTTTATGGATATATGCTCTGCAACGGAGCATTAATCCGTACAATATAGTAACCTATAAAAAGATGGTGATTATTAGTTGAGAACTTCATGGAAAAATACGAACAAATTGTTGGATATGGGCTGGAAAGGTATCAAAACTGGGCATACGGTTAATGCAGGGGCGTGCCTATCCAGCGTCAAAAACAATATTTTTATTGTTGTCCTCAATAGTATCAGCTCTGATAAGAGGTTTGAGGATACTCAGACGCTTTATTCGTGGTTCTGCTAACATTATTGATTTATATTTGCTACTAATCCATCAGTCAATACATAACTCATCCAGTTAACGTAGTAGGTTTGCTAGCTTATGAGCGCCTGGAGGGGCTGGCTTTTTCTATGGTTGTTTGGGCTACCAGTCGGCTCGGGCATTTTATTCGAAGGTATTGAGATAGTCAACCTCTTCCTCCAATAAGTCGTCAATCAGCAGTTAGAAGATCTCATCAAAATGCACCATATACGAACTGATAATACCCGAAGACAGCTTTTGAATTAGTCCCAAATTATTACATTTCCCACTGTCGAACTGTTTTTGTCGGTCCTATTCTATCTGTCCTTTCAAACGACGAATCTACCTATTCAGCAATTTGAGATCTTTTTATCTTTGCAGAACTACCCTTCTATCTTACTCCGACAGGTTCTGGTGAGGTCCAAATGCAGAGAGTATCTCCACTTCAGGTTTAATCTATTCAGGTGGAGGAATGTACTCTTCATAATTAACTACATAGTTGTCGTACATCTGCTGTCTGTGGAACTCATTCAGTTTCCTCTATCTCTCCTACTTTTCCTCCAGAGACTCCTCACCAGTATCAAGAATACTCCGGAAGCTGTTCGGATGCAGGTATCTCTTCTTTTCGTTCTGGAGTTGGTCTAGCTAGTGCTTTTTCTTCTGGTAAGCACGAGTAAGGTACTCGACGTGGATATTGCGTTTAAGGTCTATCTCGCCGATGTTATTTCTGTGGGAGATGTTATCGGACATATTCTGAAGCATCTGGGTTTTAGTTTTGTAGTAGAAGAGTGGGTGGGCTGCATCGGTGAGGTCATCACCTTATGAGTTGATGAGGATGGTTTGGAATTTTCTCATGATGCTTGTTAAATTCTGTTTGTATTATTATTGTATTTGAACTACAAATCGACTAACGATAAGCATTATAAGAACAACTACTCCAATATTTGTTGTGTAGATTAGCTAAGAATCATTTGAGTTATGCATAATTCATAGGATCTCTTGATGTTTATCCCTTTCGTCTCTTACGTTTACTTATTTCAAAAAGTAAAATGAACAATATCTCCCAAACATTTAGGTTTAGATCATTAGTAAATATATGCTTCAGATGAATTGGATGAATTGTGAGCGATAGGTGTTGGGTATCAATACTCATGTTCATTAAATCCCATACTGCTGAATACTTACTTGTCCGATCAGGTTTTATGGCAAGGTTTTTCTCATCACAATCCTTCGTCTTTTTAGTCACTTTAGAATCAAACCAGAGTCTTATCGATTTGTAGATGAATAAGCAACCGTTAGGAGTTAAGTATAAATACTGTTGGGATATGAATGAAATCATAATAAAAGATGAAAACATTTTTGTTAATAGTACTCACCTTGACGATTGCGCTCGGTCAGGACACGATTGCTGAGACAGCCACAGGCAACAATTGCCAGGAGAGTGGAACTAGGCCCCCAAGAGGTAGCAGATAATTCGAAAAGACCCTCGACAGGAATGTAGACTTCAAGGTTTTAGGAGGCCGAATCATCGCTTACAAGATTCAGTGGTTCAATGGTGGTTGGTCGGGATGGTACATCCCTGAACACAATGACATGGATGGAAAGTTCTCTTTAGACTCATCTGGGAAGAAACAGTTGAGGAGAGTATGGAGCTACTTCACCGACCACAACCACTCCTACATTATTTGTAAATGAATAAACTGCTCGCATATATTTTCACAATCACATCTAACCATTTTATATTAAGTCGTCCTAGGGTTATCAGTTAACTTTTGTAATAATTTAATCGCAAAAACTAACCTTTACCTTCAGTCATATGCGTTTGATCATCTTTGATAAGCCTTACGCTATTTCTTTGTTTGGTTTAGCAAAGCATATTATTCTAAGGAGTTGTATTTGGTTAAACACATCAAAGTATGATTGTTGTATTATTGTATTGCAGATGTTAGTGTGAATAGTGCTGGTAGCTGCTCCGATAGAAAAAATATCACATGCTCACAATTTTTAGACAACGAATACAAAAAAAAATATGTAATTTCTAAGTTGCTGCTGAAACATTCTGGAACAAACATAAGCTTTACAATCTCGATAGAAATAAGACCTTACAACATCTTTTCGAATTTTACTTTGCCTGTCGCCTATTTTTTGTAATATCGAAAAATGTAAAAAGCTTGTCTTATTGTTAAAGACCTGGTTATTTCACAAACTTTATACACAGTCAATAACACTTGCAAAGGCAAGAACAAATACGAGAAATCAGGGTGCTTGACTTAGAATAGCAGTATAAGTGCCCCCGTGGAATCTCAAATTTTATAATAATTTAATGAAAACAATCACAATCGTGTTTATTGCATTAGTCTTTGTAATATCACTGAGTTCGGACCTTGTTGCAGAGACTGCCACAACCAATGATTGCCAGGAAAGCGGAGTTAAGAGCCCGAGAATTAGCAGCTAATTCGCGTTGACCTTCGACAGGAACACAGACTTCAAGGTATTGGGTGGCAGGATCATTGCTTTCAAAATCCAGTGGTTCAATGGAGCTTGGTCAAAATGGTACGTTCCTGAGTATAACGATTTCGATGGAAAATTCACATTAGACGCTTCGGGAAAGAAACAACTGAGAAGAATGTGGAGTTACTTTACCGACCACAACCATTCCTACATTATCTGCAAATGATCGTTGTCCGCCCATTATTTCAACATGAATTAATTAGGACTTTATTATTCTATTTAGTAGAAAGTGGTAATAATAATAAATAATTGAAGGACTAAAATTAAAATTCGAAATGAGTGTAAAATAGGAATGGACTATGGATTATCAAAGTGATTCGGTGTACTGCTTTTAGCTTATCCTTGTGAGAAAGTTAGGGCTATTTTGTAACCACTTAGCCACCATTATGTTGTTGTATCTTTCGAACTCAAAGAATTCTTAGTACTTTTACACGTTCTATTTATTGGGGAATATCCTCTTGAAATTGCCTCTCCTATAATACTACTACTCCGTTTAAAATAGGACATTCCAATCCTGGACTGCCAGCTTTTACACACAATTTGAGTAGTTCAAATCGGAAAGCTGTTTGATATTGCGAGAGAATATCTATTTCTGAGGTTTGTGTAGGGGACTACTTACTTTAAGGGGTGGTTGCACACCGATCAGGTTGAAGATGTCAGTCAGGAGAGTATGCTTGATTTTCGTATCGAGTGGCGAAGTCGAACTTAGAGATGGGCAGACATTTACCTCCAATAACCAAGGTTTGAGCTCGCTGTCTATTAGGATATCGAATCCATATAGCTCAAAGCAGTTGTTTCTGTGTTCAGAGGTTTTACAGAAGATATCAAGCATATGAGGCTCACTCGCAATACAGGTTTTTATTATCACATCCTAAACTCTGGCGAACACTTCATCCACGTTGTGCTAGTGATCTCTCAAATACTTCTTTAGAGCTGTTAAGGACCATTTGGAACCTTATCCATCTGCTTAAGGGTTCTTATTCCCAACAAATGTAGGTGCGTGCCGATTTACTGAATAGTTGGTTAGATGGATGTATTTCTTAGTCAACTCTGTAAGGTTAGTTGTGTATTGTTCAGTCGCAAATCTAGCCAGCCCTTCATCGAAAAGATATATTCTGAGGGGATCGTAACAAGAAACCAAAATATAAAGTCTAAGATCGAATTTGAGTCCGTTAATAAGGAATGGATTGGCGATGTATTCCATAACTAGATAATTCTTTTTTCTTCGGATTTTAGACTTTTTGTTGAGCATTTTAACTCCTCTACCGCATGCGGAGGCAACTGGTTTCATGATCCAAAGATGATCTTTGGTAGCCTATTATTTTCTACGCTGAAATTTGTCCAAATCATCTGGCAGAATGTACGTATTGGGAACAAAGTCATAGTCCTACCGAAATTTCTTCTTTACAGACCAGAGATTTTTCCTAATTTATCAAAAAAATATACCACAAGTTATCTTTTCTTCCAAGTTCCCAACAACCAGGGTAATGGTTTATCCGCTGGGTCTTGCTAAGCTTTCGAACCATATTTTTGCGGGGAAGTCCCCAAAATACGGTCCAGTTAGACTATTAAGTTCGCTCGAAACCTGCGAACTGAAGTGGGTTGACCACACACTTGAAGGGCCGATCAGCAGGAAACTACATTCAAATAGCAATTTACTTTAAAGTACATTTTACAATACTGAGCCTATTTTTCGCTTAGCTCATACACTCTTTAGTTCTTTGTCTCTCTTTACTGGCGAGTCTATGCACAGTAAGGGAAGAAAACTGTCGGTGGTCGCCCAGCGTATACTGATTTAACCAGATATATTTTCTTCGACACTGTGTAAGTAGCTATTTTATTATCACATTCGTCTTGTGATTCGTCCAGTTCCGATTACAACATCGTTTAGGTTTAGTCCCGGAGAATTACTGTTGGGATACACCCTTACCTTATTCTCTCAATCTTGGCTTTGTTCTATGGGACTTTGAATCTGACACCTGGCTTCATGCTTTTGGCTAAAGTACTGTAAGACCGCTTATGATCGCTTGTGGATTGTATTCGAGAGGATGGCTCCTGGACACCCCATTTTTATGATATATTACGCTTTAGGTCGGTCCCTGTAAAGCGACTAGGACTTTCTAAAGACTCCATGTCCCTAGGGCCAATTAGTAGAGACTTCTTTTGATTACGTAATACGGGGACGACAGTTAGGTTGTGTTGGTAGCCTAGAGCCTGGCTTACCCGAAATATATCCCCTTCATACGCTAATGTAGGTTGTAGATGGCGTCGATTCATGGGATTTTATTTATGCATCAATATATCGGTAAACAGCATAGCTAGAATATTGTAATTAGGATTGTATTGCCCTATCGGAGGTCTGCATATTCTGATGTTTTAGAATATTTAAAGTTTTACTTATGAGATTTGACAGAAAGCTAACAACATTGAGTAAATTATGTCAATTTAAAGATTGGCCAACTCTCCCCAAATTTTTGGTTGAGTATTTTATATCCCATCTAAGCGAATAATTAATATAACATATGCTGTAAGCCGATCATCGCCCTGATGACTAAGTAATCTAAGCAATGTCCAACGTAGCAGTTCAAGACATTGCTTCTAACAGAGCTAACCACATATTTCCGTCCCAAAGGGTATACGAGCATAGGAGGGCAATCACATAACAAATGGATGAGAACCCTTAACACTTCACTGCTATATCCTTAAAGTGGAGGATGGACTTGCACAAGCAATGCCTCAAAATGAACATTCCGAAATGGTACCCAGAGCTGCTGATAGAGGCGACCTCAGGATTGGACAAGCGATAGTGCATAAAAATAATGAGATAATAAATATCTCTGATTGCAGAGAGGATGTCAGACTACCACACCATTGCTGATATGTTCAGATCCAGAAAATAGTTGATTGAGAGTTTTCAGAAAGAGCTATACGAATACAATGGTAAAAAGGTGAGCAATTAGAAGCTGAGCGATTGGTGCAACTACCTGGAACGAGTGAGGATATCAGCTGTGATGTTCGTAGAGCAGGTTATCAACTGGAAAGAGAAGATCAGGAGCTACCTACCGAATGGACACAGTCTGAAAATAATATTTAAAACACACAAGGGTGTCAACATTCTACTGTATATTGAGAGAGATCTGTTATGGGTACGGCATACAATATTGAGAGAATACATCAACTTCTCGGAGAGCTATGATCCGTTTCTGCTTTATCCCTACTACGAATATCCCAAGAAGTCGAATAAAAAAATAAAGAAGAATCCCATAGTAGAAGATCTGTTCAATATTACGTCTGTTCTGTGTATGCGGCTCCATCAGGCAGACTCTATTCTTAAATAAACTTTAACTGAGGATATGGCTGCTACTAACCGGCATTACAAATTCACTTAAACTAACATGAATTAACCGGAGATACCCAGTCCTTAGTTATAGAACGAATAAAAGTAGGAAGAGGAGATTAAAGGCACTAGCAAGTTCGTAATTGGTAAACAGTTTGTACAGGCACAGCAATAAATCCTCAAGCTAAGGTAAGAGTAACTGAAGAAGTTCAAGAAACATGAGCTGACTCCTCTAAAGCATATTAGTCCTTCCTAACTCAAATCCCTATAAATCAAAATTCAGTAACCATAAACTAGATTGGGCAGTGTGCCAAATGTAAATAAAAAATAGCCAATTGCCTCTGTGAGAAAGTTCCCTCCGCCAAATGCATCTGGTACTATTCATACTGGGAGCCGTTAATCCACACAATTTAATAGCATACCCAATAAAGACAACAAACAATTGTTCCCTAAATTCTGGGAAAAGACGCGCATTTTCCCTAATATACAAAAAATGAAAGTTTCTCAACCTGTTATGTATCAGGAATAACTTGGCCGATCATCTTTTTCTGGCATAAAGTAACTATAAGGCTCAAATTATTTTGAAGGGAGAATGCTTCGAAAGGATATTGTTGTTAACAGATTAGAAGAAATTGTCCAGAGGCAACCGCCAAAGCGTTCTGTTCGTAAATCGGCTTTTGAGTAGTCAGACAGTTCTTTGAATGACAGGTACAACAATCATAGGAAAACTGTTCCAAAGAAATCACTTGCAACTCTGGATGTAGTAAACTTTCGGATTGAATAACAAGCCCATGAGTCTAGTAAGTCTGTATCAGCAATAAATCTCCAATCTCTGCAGTCTATACTGTAGAATCCATAAGTTAACCCAGAATATTAAATTGCAAAGGATAAAACTAATAAAGCATCGTTTTCAAGTTCTGTTCAGAAATCCCCTTACAATTTAAGTAAGTTGAAAAAATAAAATTTACAATTTAACCCGCTGTAAGAAATTAAAGTTGGGTATAAGGAATCCTAATTACCCCTGAATAAAGTAACCTAAAAATCAAGTCCGAACAAACAACTGTAATTACCGAACCCCAATAAAGTGCTTGAGCAACCAAGTCCTAAAAAGGCACCCTAACTATCAACCCTAAGCAAAGTACCTGAACTAACAAACCCCAAAAAAGAATCGATGGTTTAGCTTAAAAAAACAGAGCCTATAGCTAAGAAGATAGTTGAGATATTGCATCCTAAACCAAAATATTCTCCTGCTGAAGTCTGGAAAGCAAGGTCGAAGTCAGCCATTCGTAAGCACCCTATCCTCTAATAGAAAGACCAGGTATCTTCTAAAGACTACTCCATGATACAATAAATCTACAAACAGAGGTCTAGACTTTAGAAGGTTGCAGCCTCTTAATTCATCCCCAGTCCTGAGTTCAACAACTTTTGTATTTAAGAGGTTTCTCTGAAGCTATCTGAGTACTATTCTCAAGTGTCGCAAATAGTAAAAACTCTAGAACCGAATGAAGCTGCAATGATAAAACAGCTGCTTCTTCAGTCTACATTTTATCTTAGTCAAACCTATCTGCACTTTATTTGTGAGAATGATAAGAGATTGGCTATTTCTATCTCAACAATCGATCGAAATCCCAGATAGAGGCTGCTCAGAATCATTCTGTTCAAAGTGTTTAGGTAGCCAACAACTCTTTCTCGATCGAGTCTATTTAAAGTGTACACTCAGTATCTGTAGACTTACGATCCTTGTGAAGGGATATGCTACTTATAACACAAAATGGTCAATAGTCACTAGATGTGGCAGGAATTTCTGTACTTGGGATTCCTCTAATCTCCAAACTATTTCTATATTAACAAGTTCAAACCTGTATGCTTAACTAGAGCTAGGACTCGACAGTGCAGAGCAGGGGAGTTGGAGGAATCTCTGTTTTCATTCTAGTTGACTTACGTCCTCACTAAGTTCTCAAGTCTCAACCAGTTCCATTCTTCTAATCTTTAGTCCTTTACACCTTTAAATTACTTTGAGGAGGGGATACTGGCTAATAGCGCACGAACTGCCTTCCCTAGCCAAAATGCATACAGTTACGATGCTTAGTAGTTACAGCAGCTACTTAAGGCAGAACCACCTAAACTTAAATTAAAGACTTCCAATTTTAATGACATAACAAATATGAACAAGTATCTAGAGTAGATAAGGCTGCACACATTCCCTTCTACATCACTTAACTCTAAAAGCTTACAGGTGACAACTAGTAGGATGTACTGTCCTCTCAACATGTAGTTTATTTGTAACTGTGGGTGTCTTATATTCAAAACTGATAACGTAAACTCATTCTATGGTGAGCACGAATCTTCCATCTTTGTGTTGCTTAAAATAGAGAAGCCTACCCGTACCTATTACCTAACATTCCTGAAGAATGTCAAGCATTAGTATGAAGGGTAGAAGATCAGTCAAGTACTATAAAACTTCTGTTAGATTCTATCTAAATATTCATTTGAACTGAAGAAGGTCGTCTCTATTAAAATGCTCAAAAAGCGCATATTCGGGAGGGTTAGAGACATCAGCAATGTATTCTCTGTATTTGGCAACCTTAACATCAGTTTCAATTGGGTAGATTACCTCGGAGGTGTCAAGCTATACGATCTGCCTGAGGCTCCAGTGCCATTTGAAACTCCTTTTATTATGGGCATTCTGGTCAAGGAATAGGATCAATACAAGCCACTAATAGGCACAACCATCTACTAGAGTAATGCAGCTGATAGTTAATGATACTTCTCATATTTTAATTGATAAATATCAGGATTTGAGGGAGTGCCATGTCTCCCATATTTCTTTAGATATCACCCTTCCGGCCTCATTCTCATACCTCTTCATCCAAGGATGAGCCTCTATCTCCTACAGACTCATCCTCTGTCTGGGTTACTTTGTGAGTAGTTTGCTGATAAAATCAACAACCTCTGAGGATAGAGTGGTTGGGAATGATAGATCGACTGACAGTATCTTGTCGTAGGTTTACATTTAGTTGTCTTTCGCCTAAAATGGAGCTTTGCCTGTACACAACTCATAACATAAAATGCCAACACACCAGATATCTACTTTCTCATCGTAGAACTCGCCGGTTACGATTTATGGGGGGACGTAATCTAAGGTTCCACAGAATGTTTGGCGTTGACTGAGTTATTGGAGAATTACTATAGAGGAGAGTATACTGCCCAACCAAAATCACATAGTTTGAGCACTCCGAAACTATTGAGAATATTCTAGGGTTTGATATCTCTATGCATGATAGAATTGACGTGCAGGTGCTTGAGACCTGCTACTACCTGCCTGATGTAATAGGCAGCCTGATCCTCTGGGAACGATGTCTGAGTTAAATAACTTTTACCTTTGCTTTAAGTTACTTGAAGAGGCAGCCACTGGGAGCCAACTCTAGCAGCAGATAGATATACTTGGGGTCTGAGAACCAAGCGTACAGCTTAAGGGCATTAGGATGCTGAAGAAAACTTTGAATTTTTACTTAAAAGAGCAGCTGATTCTCCATTTAAGACTATTTAAGCTACTTTTTGTTGATGATCTTCATAGCCATAATAAGACTCGTAACCTTATCCTGAACGAGGAATACATCCCCAAAACGACCCCTTCCCAGCTTCTTCCCAATATCGAACTGATCCAACGATATCTTCCGGTGAGGAGGTTCCACCTTCTTCACCACCTTCGCTGGAGGTTCAATCCGTTTAGCTGATTTCTGTTTGTCCTCTGCCTCCGTTTTTTGTCTTTTATTAACCAGAGCCGAGTTGTTCCTGGGAGTATTAGTAGAATTATTACAGTTACTCTTGATCTTAGCTGCATCCTCGGTAGAGTTAAGCTGTGTTTCGGTGGGAACTGATTTCTGAGTATTGTCCTTTCTGTTAACAATTTAGCCTAGAACTTTTTTCTTAATATTTTTAAGACCAGAGTCTTTTTATTTGTTTTATACTCTTTGAATGGGAGTTATATCCTTTTTGCCAGAGGTTGATGGTTGTTTTTTGCGGGGCTCAGCATCACTAACTTTGGATTTGTTGGAGTGGTCGTTGCGGGAGGTTTTGGCTCCTACGCCCACATTGGAGGTCTTTTTACGACCCATACTGATTTAGGTTTTCTTATTGCTGGAGGTGGAGAGTGCTTTTTTTTAGTTGCTTATTTTTATATTCTCCCTCGAAGAAGAGTTCATTCCAACGGTCAGTTATTAATATAATTTCCATGCCTTATTTATACAACTTTAAACCCTAACTCCTACTTATTTCACTTTGTGTTAGGGTTTTATATACTGTAACTGCACTAAGGCATGCCCTGCACGTTGGTAGATGTCTAGTTTCGGTTGGAAGGGTAACTGATTGGATTTAATTGGGAATGCTGAGGGGGAAGAGGTGGTTAATGTATGGGTTTAAACTAGATTTCAAACTCAAAGATTAGTAACGGCAATTAATACGCATAAAATTATAAATGAAGCAAACGTTAATTTAGCCATCGGAGAGCCGGGTGGACCAGCTACTCAAACAAAACTAATCCATCTTCAGTAAACTCAAGGAACAGGCAAGAGACATCAGCAATACTAAGCAGAAGTTGGAGGATGAACTCAAGAACATACGCACTCCTATGGGTATGTCTGTAGGCATTGAGCATGACAAAGAGAATGTCTATGAGGATATGGATTACTCATTCTGTGATACTTATAGGGTAGCTAACGAGAAGAAGGCGTTGGAATAGACTCATGCATCCTCTAAGGAGGACGTCAATAGGTATGTGATGGTGAAGACATAACCAATACTGATAAATTAAATGCCCAGCACCAACGAGTACCTGTTTGAAGAGCTTACTGATAAAGCAGCCAAATCTATTGTATTCATTCCGCTCAACAAACTCTACAGATCTACTATCATACAGCTGACATCCAAAGACAAACTAATACTGGCTAGAAGATACAAGGGAAGGTCGATAGAGCCTAACCAGGGTAAGATAACCGATGGAAAGGTGTACAAACTCTCCCATATAGTTACGGACGAATAGTAGCTGATAGATACGCTGTCGGAGAGAAGCGGCAGTTCGTAGGTGATTGCTTTTGTTGGGGGTAAATCCACCCTAAAGAAGAAACTCCACATGTGTCTACTAATAAGCGAATTTCGGAAACTACAGAGTTTGATAGCTGATAGTAGGATATCGAAGGTGGAAGTGCACTACTCATAGATTTGGTAGAAGGCTTTGTGTATTGACCAGTAGGAGCAGTTCGAGATCAATGAGGTAACCAAACACTCGTAAATGCTCAGACTCAATAGGGCGTTTGAGCACTTGCTGTCGATAATAGCTAATAGAAACAAATAGTACTCCAAGAGCTGCAAACAAAAGACTAGGATATCGAGAGTGATATTTGCGTCTGAGTCAAGTAAAGAGTTGGTGGAGGTGATCTCCACTTCGAATCAAAATATGGAGTTTCTGAGGGAGCTGAAGGCTAAAACTATGGTCTGGTGCATCAATCCTCTAGTTAAAAATTATGATGCTAGTCAGACAACTTTAGAGGCGGCACTTACCTTTCAGAAGAGCATTGGAAAGTGAAGAGTATTTTACGTTTGTTTTAATAATGTATTGTACTTACTTAATTTGGAGGCCTAGTCAAATCGACGCAAAATATCAGAAATTGTATTATTTTTGCATTATGATGGACCTTAAAAATATGTAACTCTAGAATTAGCCCATTTAAAGCGGACACTGAATTGTGTGATAATCAGAATTCAATATATGGAGAAGTGTTACTTCAAGGTTCCTGATGCCTAGCATAGGAGATTGGCTCTGGGGTTGGGGTTGGGGTTGGGCCACGCTCAATACGAGCACACATTAGCGGGCGCATAAAACGCGCACATTGTTTCAGAACCAAAATAAAACCCTATTCT
>JAOXNN020065582.1:0-34327 GCA_028571205.2 Hydropsyche betteni | reverse complement strand
ATTTTGATGTTTTTTTGTATAACTATACAAAAAAACATCAAAATCAAAAAGAGACGTTATACAATCAGAACTTTATTGTCACTTTAATGTCACTTTTATTGACAATAATATTGTGATGTTTTAAAATTTGAGTCTGTACTGATTTGCAATGAAAAAACATGTTTTGAAACGGCTTGATTTCATAGAATAAATATCGTCCATCTTTTTCATTAAGATATTCTTTTTAAGCATTCGAATTGTTCAAATATTAAAAATACTTGCACACATCCATTTATTGACCGTGCAATGTTTCACTTAACTTTGATGATTAGTAAAAAACGATGCTTTAAACAAGGTTGAACCATTTATCCATAATATGTAACTTCCTGTGCATAAAAAAACATTTCCAATATTGTTTTCTTTACATACGTACATTTTGCTTTATTTGATAAAAGAATAATAACGTTCTGTGTTCAAATACTGAAAATGTAATCCATTCGCTGACTGTATTATTACATTTAGTTTAGATTATGAAAATAGCTAATAAAAGTTTAGCTAATAAAACTATCAACTATTATCATATTACGTTCAAAGTCCGATTGCTCATAATAAACTCAATTTTTCCCAATATTTTTAAATTAATCAAACCTAAACACTTTTTCTACAACTTATATAATCAGTAAGAACTGGTGTTTTCGATAATCAGAAATTATTAACCATCATTATATGTACATTGATTATATAATGCTAAACAACTTTTCAATACTGATTGAAAATCAATTATTTTTCTTTACTTGATCAGGAAAGAATCACTCATTGAATATTTACAAACCATCCCTTGTCAAAGAATTTCAATTTCAATACATAAATAAGTTCTTTTCTGATCACATCATAGTGATTTGAGTATACGGGCTTTATATAATACTATATTGTAATTAATTCGTATATGATAATGCAAAGATAACTCTAACTAACTAAGATAACTCGGTTTTGATTTATTGTTGTATTCTATTAAGCAAAAAAATCTCAAGAATATTACAAGTCACTTTACAAATGTATTATTTTTACACATAATTCAACATTATATATGTGTATTTTTCATTACATTCATAAATATCTTTTGAATGTTTCATGTAATGTGAAATAAATTTCATTTAATGTTTTATATTATTATTTATTATAATATCAATTTCATCCAAGTGTTCAAAAATTTTGAGAACAATTGGGTATGTAATCACATTGAATTTTGAATTTCGTTAAAAACCTTTGACCTTTGAAATAAAATTGATGCAAAAATAATTATCTTGTCATTAGGTCAACATTTGGCATCGAATAAATTAGTCATGTTTGGCAATTTTCGAAATCAAAACAAATCCAACGAGTCATTAGAGTTTTGTAATCAGAAAACCTAATATTTGAAATAGTTGATTTGAATATGACCGTTGTGGCGATTTTTAATTTTGCATTGTTTGCGACTTTAATATGACCGATATTTCTTATCGAAGTTACTATAAGGATATTATTGTGAAAAATTTATTGAGATGATTTTTAAGTTAGAATCCCGCGTATTTAGTTGATTCTACAAGGAAAAATAATTGTTATTTCAACATTATCGGAAATATCTCGATCTGTAACGTGCGTTAAATGAATTATGCATTATGAAGATGTGATCGCATCACATTTTATCAAATGTTAATTGATTTTGATTTCAGCATCTGCTCCCTGATAAATTTGATCCAAAAGCCATCAATGTTCAATCGACAGACTACGATCGTACTCTGATGTCAGCCGAGTACAATTTAGCCGGTTTGTTTCACTCATTTTATCAACGAAGTACTAAAAACTTATCACTAATCAGTAATCATTCGATTCAGGAATGTTTCCAGTGAACAAGTCCGGAGCTTTAATATCAGATATTTTGTGGCAGGGAATTCCTATTCATACCGTTCCAAAGACAATGGATCAAGTGCTGGCGATGAAGGCTCCCTGTCCCAATTTTAACTTGGAAATGAAAAATTTGCTGAACACCGATTATTTTAAAATGATTCTTGAAAAATTTGAACCTACGTTTCGGTTTGTCTTTTTATTTCATATAAAGCTGCGTATTTTGGTAAAAATTTCTGTATATGTGTAAACCCTTTTAATATCTGTAAGCCCATATATCGGTTTTTGTAGAATCGCCAAAAATAGCTTAATCCGATATATAAATATTACCTTATTTTAAATATACTTTGATCAAAAAAATGAATATCCTTAATAATCAGATATTTTCTTGGGCATTTTTGACTAAATAATGAAAATTTGTAGGAGATTAAAAGGGTTAAGTGAAAATTTTATAAAATAGAAATTGGAACGCTCTTTTTCTAGCGATGATGGTAATTGTTTTGAATTACAGGTTTTTCATGTCAAATTGACCCTTTTTCCTTTCAAATTGACTCTTTTTGAAGACTTTTTTGTTTGAAATGAGTCAATTTTAAGTGAAGGAGGATCAATATGACATAAAAAACCTGTATCATTATATTTTTATTATGATGCGTTTTATTAAATTTTTCTATATTATTATAGAATTTTAAATCATTTTTTCCTCTAATGACTTGTTTATTAGTTTGTAGTATATTAATTTTTAAACCTATAGTGGAAATCGTCAACAAGAAAACGTTTAAAGGTGAAAATTGGTCAACATGAAATACAAACATTTAAAATACAAAACAAAATGATATTTAACATAAAGTTCTTTTGACACAATAATATATTTTATTCCCTTAAGTTTCATATTAAACGTTTTCCACTGTATTTAACTCAAAAAGTTAAACTATTGTGCATTAAACATAAATTTTGTATATTGTAAACTTTGTTATACAAATGCATACTGTTGTATTATACATTAAAGTTACTTTACGTTTTTAGCTACATCTCGAATCACACTGGAAAGACAATCAACGACATCACTAACGCTGGATACCTGTACGACATTCTTTACATCGAAGAACTCTACAATTATACATTACCCGAATGGACGAAAGAGGTGTATCCAGAAACTTTACTAAATATTTCCTTCTTGAGGTTACTATTGTTGATAATCGACATTTTCCCATCTGTATTCTGTTGATTGCATGTTTCAAATTTTGTAGCTTTAAACTGCCAACGTTCACAGAGTCTTTAGCTCGCCTGAGCATTGGACCACTCGTCAACGAAATCACCGAACACTTTCTGTCAGTGATATTAGGGAGGGAATTCTATAAAATGAAACTGTATAGTTGCCACGACACAACGATAGCGAGTTTGATGAACGGTTTGGGTTTAAATTTCGACTATCTGCCTCCGTATACGTCGACGTTGATATTTGAAATACATGCAGGTAATTGCTCGATAAATTGTGTTTAACTTGCGTTCGATCTTTGGTTATTTGTTTATTTTTGTTGAAGATGGAGATAGTCCACCATCAGTTCAGATTTTATATGAATTTGAGCAAATGGAGATTCCAAACTGCGGAAAAATGTGTCCGGTCCATCAATGGATCACAAATTATAGAAATTTGATACCACAAAATCATACGTACGATTGTACAATTAGTAATAGTTATCAGAATCCGAATGTTTTATTAGAATATGTAAGTATGTTTTATTGTATAATCATATTAATTGTTCATTAGCAATTGAAACATATTGAAAAGTATATTATAACAAGATAATTTCTCATTTCAAATCGTAATGGAATTTAATTCCATTATATATTGTTGTATATGTATTGCAAATGAATATTATTTTGTTATAAAAAACTAATGCAGCATAAAAAAATATGTAAAAACATACAATAGTTGTAACTAATGATACATATTTTTTTTTCCAGATAATTTATTTACTGACTGCAATTACATTGGTTTCAATATTAGCAAATGCAATTATGTTTTTCAAACGTAATAGATCAAAAAAATTCCAAATGTAACACGTTTATTGTGAAAAATCTAGTATTAATGTAAATTCAATTGACAATGCATTTTTTTATATTTTTCATTTCTTCAGTTAAAAGGTCTCATTTAGAATTTTTCCTATTTAAGTATAATATAATGCATTTAAATATTTTATAAATACTGTAAGTTATGTTAAATATTGTAAGTTGTTGATTGTTATATTAATATTTTTATAAACGTGTGTAACGAGCCAAAATTTCGCAATTGTAAAAATCATCAATGATGCTCATCGCAAGCTTGAAAATGATTTCAACGCATTCATGTTCATATCCCATTTGGATCGTAATCCTTCCTAGATTATCATACATCTTTATAGAAGAATACGAGGCGATCAATCGAAATCAATATATCATCGCTACATTAGCAATCCTGAAAAGAATCATCGTCAATATCAACATCAGGTCTTTATCTTTGCTACAGACAAGGAAACCAGCATAGAAATCCAAAGAAGAAAATAGAAGTCTAGTTTTTTATGAGAAGCAGCAACGGTAGACAGCTGTGAACCTTCAGAATAGTAATCGACAAATCGATGCAATTTTTGTATGGAGTTTTCAAGATTCCTCAGACAACTGGTGGCTAGGAATACCTTTGTCATCATATTGCCTCAAGATTGATTATTGATTACTCATGATCATATATATTCTTTGTAATTGTTGTAATTTTGGCTAGGGAGACAATAAAAGTTGCGTCCAGACTCGAATAATTCATTGGTTTTATTTGAAATTGCCTGAGAATCAATATCAATCTAACTCTGGAAGATGGCTTAAGAACGGTCGTTCCGAACAAGATCTTAGTCGTCATTCTAGGTACTTTAGTAACTTCAGTACCTCATTAAAACAGAATGAAACTTTTCATTTATCGTTATATAAGTTGAATAAAAAGAATAACCTTAAAAACCTGTTTTTGTTATGAACGTATAATTTTCATCTGATTGATACAAATATTAAGG
This sequence comes from Hydropsyche betteni, assembly GCA_028571205.2. NCBI lineage: Eukaryota > Metazoa > Arthropoda > Insecta > Trichoptera > Hydropsychidae > Hydropsyche > Hydropsyche betteni. The sequence continues at coordinate 29,429 of JAOXNN020065582.1, read as the reverse complement.
GTACTCAACGTTAGGCAACACTTTCGTAAAAAAAATTTAAATAGTTTTATTATAAACTTTTCTTACTTTATTATTTTTTATCGAATAGTAATATAAATCAAACATTACATAATCGCAATGTTAAGAGGAAATATAATAGAAAAAAATTGCAAAAATCGATGTTTTTATAATGATTTTTTTTATTTATTTGAAATATATGATTTACATATAATATTATAATAGATCACATAATAAATAGTAACATATGAAAAAATCATGAAATGTTAAAATAAAAATATAAATTGAAATTTGTGCAAATTTACTCCAGCACGATTAAATCATTCTCTTCTAGAATGCCGTCATAATTTGTCAAATTTCTTTTGATTGTGACTAGGGTTTCTGATTTCCCAGACTTTTTCAATTCCTGGGACACGGGATGGAGCCCGGCATCGTTCCCGGGACATACGTAAAAAAACATTTTTTTTTCAATTAAAAAAATATAAAAAAGTACACAATACATAATGTGCTTATTACTGGAAAAAATATAATTATGAAAGTAAACATATTTAAAGTGGCTTCTTAAGAATACTAAAATATTTAAATGAGAATCTGAAGCCTGTTTCTAGATTTGTTTCAAAATTTTCCAGCAATGGGGAAAAGCTCTTTTAGTTTCCGTTGAAATTGGTTTTATTTGGCAGTTTTGACACTTCTAATATTTTGTTCAGTACAGAAATATTTTTCTTTACCCGTATATTATTTAATTTAATATCGATCAGTAGTTTTTTAATATTGTGCTAAAATTTAATTAATCTCTCGATCATTTTAATTAATGAGTTCCACCTCGTTTTCACATCTAAAAATAATGTTGGTTCCCTCCTGAATTCTAATTTGACATAATTTTGAAATATTGTATTTTCGGTGGACTCTTTCCGAATGACAAAAATCATCGGTAAGCTGAAGTCCTTTGATATTGAGATTTTCCAAAAATAGAATTATAAGAAACAATTTTGGACAAACGCACAGCAAATCCAATTCTTGTAGAATTAATGGCCCAAATTTCTCATGTTTACCTATAAAACTTTGATGAGATGAATATTTCTTGTCCAAATATCTAGTTCTTAATGCATTAGTAACACAACTAGGTGTTATTTTGTCCCAAGAATTCTTCATCCAGTTTACAACTTCTGGCAGCTTAGGTTTAACGAAATTTTCCAGATGATTCTTCTCCATTCTATTTTCTATACATATTCATTTACTTCCATCCTCAAATAATCCTTAAATGGTTTGTTTATGACCGAATCCAATGTTTGTAAATAGGAAGTCGTTCCCGTCGGAATAATTATTTGGTTAATTTTCTCCGCGATGGCAAATTTTTCATCTTTGGCACAGTGTGTAATTAAAAGCCCTCTTTTTGAACCTCTGCAAACAGATGCCAAATATAAGTCTACCCATTTTTGTATAACAGCTTGTTTGCATCAAGCTTTTCACGTTCCTATGAACGTAAACTCCCGAAACTCGATCCATTTCATCTCTTTTGCTTTTTGAGATAATAAGAGGTGGGATTTTTGTTCCATCTAGAGGGATTGTTAAAATAAAAGTGACTCTAGCACTTTTGTAACCCATCAAGGCAATGTAAATAGACAAGGCGCCTTTCTGTTCAATTATCGTTTTAGATTCTTGCCCCAAATATAATATGATGCAGTCTCATCCATGGCAATCATATTGGATAGACCATATTTAGAAAAATCAGTGCCGCCATCAAAACATTTAAATGCAAATGCTCGTTTGAACACTTCAGCATCATCCAGCTTGAACAATGTTATTGATCTTCTCGGTGAGAGCTCTTGTCGTTTAAAGAAGTTACTCAACTAGTGTTCCGATGCTTTGAATAATCTTTGAGAAATGTTTAAATGTGATGCCATTGAAATAGCAAATTTTTGGATATCTTCTCTGTGTACCATTAGAGCTCTCGCTCTTCCGTCAATAATCCATTAAAGATACTTTCAAGTTACAGAAACAGCGATTGATGACCTGATCCATGCTTTCGTTTATTACTGTTTTCCATATCCACTTGTTCACTGAGATTATTGAATTCAGCACGCCATTTCCAAACCATCTGAAGATGCAATTTCTTTTTTTCGCAAAAAGCCGTAAGATTGTTACCGCGAGATTCTTCTACGATTCCTTTTTTGTACTCGATGGACTAGCTTTTCTTTTTCTTTCCATTCATCTTTCTAGAAAAATATATTTTTCTTTTTAATCTCAATTCAATTAATTATTGTGTAAAAATATTGTAACTTACCAGAAAAAAGTTCCAATTTAAGAAATACATTAAATTCACACGTCGCTCTTGTAGTGCGTAGAAAACATGGTATATTTGAATAAATCAAAATTTGAGGTTATGATAACAAACGTTATTTGGAGGTGTAGGGTTGCCAACCTTCAAAAAGCTGTTCAAAATATTGATTTTTGTTGAAATATTTAGATTTTTTTCAAACGTTTTATCATTATTCGACACTTGGAAATTCGATTATGATAAATGCATATTTTTTAAATGCGATATTCGATATATTCGAACATTTTTGTTGAACGGTAAAAAGCCTGTTATGACAGTGGTGCGAAATTTGAATTATTTGAAGGAAGTCTGGAATTTAGATTCTGTATTACTAAGATTTCAGTTAAAAATTGTTCAAATTGAATTGAAGTATTTGTTTTTACTTTTTTTCAGAATTTATTTTGTTTTCTTACCATTTTGTTTTATAATTTGACAACGATCTTTATAAAGTTTGCAAAATAGATGTCTCTATAATAACTAATTTTTAATTATTCGAATTAATCGTGCCTGTTAAAATTTGTTCAAATCAAACTGAAATATTTATAAATATATTTTTCAATAATTATTTTGTTTTTATAACATTTTTTTATCGTGTTTAAACATGATCTACATAAAATTGTACAACAGATGTCTCTTTAATAATTATATTTTAATTAATTAAATTTATCGACATTATTAAAATTTTATTAAACTAATAAATATTCAGGTGTTTATATCCAATTTTTTTATCATCGTTTCAATGATCGATATTACCATTGCCGGATAATTATAGATGTCAATCACACGAAATTTTAGTTAATTTGACAAATCGAATTCAAAATATAAACTGTTATCACAGACAAAAATTGACAATTTTATATAAACAGATTTTGAACCAATTTATGGCTATAATAAGCTGAAAAAAAGGTCATCGTCAAATATTGTCAGACTATTTAAATTGACTGATTTTGCCACCTCTAATTTTTCGTGATTTATATTATTATACATTATAATATTTATTATAATGAACAACCTATTTCGTAATTTGTAGTTTAAACATCGCTTGGTTTTGAGGGAAAAAAAATATTTTCAGTAAATGATTTCAAGCAATTGGTTTCCACGATTTTCATCAAACGAATCGAAGATTTTCAAGCAACTTGTCATTCCACCAAAATATTTTCGAGCAATCAATCTAATTCGAGTAAATCCATTCGAGCAATGCGTTGTTCCAACTAAAAAAATTATTAACGAGTCCCATTTCGGATAATAAACCTATATATAATATTACTTTATACGTATGTCAATGTTTCATTCTAATAAAATATTTCCATTCAATTCCAATAATTCATTCAATTAACGCGTTATTCCAATAAAAAATTATCGAGAAACCAATCAATTTCTAGCAAATGTATTCTAGCAACTTGTCATTTCAACAAAAAGTAAGTTTGTGGACGAGTCGCATTTCACGTAATATATCGAGGTTACTCGATATGTTAAACATAATCGAGCAATGTGTCATTCCACAAAAAATATCTTCGAGCAACCAATCGATTTTAAGCAAATGTATGCAATTAACGCGACATTCCAACAAAACCTTTTCAAGCAAACTGTCATTCGAAAAAAGGTTGTAGGACGAGTCGAATTTCGAGCAACCAAATGATTTCGAGCAAATGCATCCAAGCCGAACCCCTTTCTACCCATCTTAACAAAAACTTTTCGAGCAACCTGTCATTCCGAAAAAAAGATTGTAGGACGAGTTGCATTTTGAGCAACCGCATCCGAACCGAACCCTTTTCTACTCATTCCAACGAAAACTTTTCGAGCAACCTGTCGTTTCAACAAAAAGGTTGTGGGATGAGTCTCATTTTGAGCAGCTAAATGATTTCGAGCAAACGCATTCAAGCCAAACCCTTTTCTACTCATTCCAACGAAAATTTTTCGAGCAACCTATCGTTCCAACTGAAAGGTTACAGGACGAGTCGCATTTCGAGCAAACGCATCCGATTCGAATCCTTTTTTACTCATTCCAAAGAAAACTTTTCTAGCAATCTGTCATTCCGAAAAAAAGATTGTAGGACGAGTCGCATTTTGAGAATTTTTTTTTGAGTATTCAAATGATTTCGAGCAAACGCATCCAAGCCGGATACTTTTCTACTCATTCCAACGAAAAATTTTCGAACAACCTGTCATTTTGTCAAAATGGTTGTAGGGTGAGTGTCATTTCGAGCAAAATTTTAGAGCAACCAAATGATTTCGAGCAAACGCATCCGAGTCAGAAACTTTTCTACTCATTCCAATGAAAAATTTTTGAACAACTTGTCATTTTGCCAAAATGGTTGTAGGGTGAGTGTCATTTCGAGCAAAATTTTAGATCAACCAAATGATTTCGAGCAAACGCATCCGAGTCAGAAACTTTTCTATCCATCCCAACAAAAACTTTCCGAACAACCAATCATTCCAACAACAAGGTTACAGGACGAGTCTCATGTCGAGCAAAATTTTCGAGCATGATTTCGAGCAATCGCATCCGAGCCAAACCCTCTTCCACCGATCGCAACGAAAATTTCCCGAGCAACCGACCGCCGTCGAGCAAAGCCTTCCGGCCCCATCCATCCGCGGCCCACTCCGAGCAACGACCAGATCGAGCAACCCGCCGACATCGACTTGCCCCCGACTCGCCCCCCCCCGCGGAAGGGTTGCAAACAACCCACCCCGCACCAGTTGAACTTCCACGGGCCCCCCGCGAGTGTGGGTCGCGCCTGCGCCCCCGGGGCCCTCTGCGTGGTCGATAACAGCAGGCTGTGTCGGCCCCCGTCGGCGACCGGCCGCTAGCGCTGCGCCCCCGCATGCGCCCCCCCCGCGACCGCGCCCCGCAGGGCCCCCGTTTCGAGACCCGCTTGCGGTGGGCATGTGCGTCCGAACTGTGCCCGACGTTTGAGTCCGTTTCGTCCACCGGATATTATTGACTGTGTGACAAAGGTTTAGTTTCGTTGTGACGTTGCCCGAACATGGAGTCTATACGGTGAGTTTTTCGTTTTCGCCGTCGGCGATGATTTTTTTTTTTTAATGAGGCGCCTTCTTTTGAAATTTTCGATGTATTTATTTATTATGCCAATTTTTTTAATAAGCGTTTCAAAGTCTCAGTAAAAATAACAATAATAACCTTTTTGATATAAGACAAAATTTCTTATTCATTTTTTTTTAACACAACTTTTTTATATAATTTTTTTTACAATTGTTAACAAAATCAACTTATATGACGTTGACGAGACAGAAAATAAAAATATTTTTAAATTGACATACGTTGTGGTATAATAGTATTTTTGATTTTGAAAATTTTATTACATCCGTCGCCATCTATCGCATGTATCGATGAATAAAACGCCATTGATATATTGTATGTGTATAAATATACATATACATACACTAAGATGGAAAAACAGGTTACCTCAAAGTGCCATTTGGCCGAAATATAAAATAAATAATTAATTATTTTTAAATATCGTATAAACTGTATAAGTACAAATAGTATTTTAAGTGTTCAGTCGAGGATAAATGGTTTTTATAGTATTTTTTTTTAATGTGCTCAACACATAATAATCCTATATGAAAAACTAATCGAAATTTTGAATTTGCCACTTTTATAGATACAAATCTAAGTTACTGAACATTTTTGGATCGGGTGACGACTTATTTTTTGAATTTTGTATCATTATGCCCAAAATTTTACAAATTCTTCATTGAACGAGTCATGAGTCATTTATAAGTACATGATATACTTTCAATTTGTGAAAAAATATAATAATATTTAATAAGACGGCCAATATTTCAAAATCTTACATTTCTAAAAATTTTAACATGCCAAAAATTCGAAATATAACTTTTTTTTTATAATTGATGGAAATTCTTTTCAACTGTCAACAATTAAATTATATTTTAATCGATTGTTATGCCCAGTATATATTTTATATATGTATGTGTATGTATAATATATATATTTTTTAATTTGATCAATCGTCAAATTTTCAACGATTCATTTCGGCCAACTGCAGAAAAATACCAATCCGTCGCCGAAAAAGATCGTTCCATTTTCTCAAAGTCCACGTTGACAAATTGGAAAATTTCGCGGTTCGATACGTTATTTTTTCGGCGCCCATTTTTCTTTGTTCGCCGCGGATTGATCGCGTCTAGGCCAAATTTTTTACCGCCATTTTTCGATGCCGAGTTTTCTTTGTGCTTTTGAAAACGGACGGAAGTTTCGCAGGATAGAACGTGTTCCCTATTTTGCGTAGTTGAAAACCAACAAAATAAGATAATAGGTTGTAAAACGATGAACACGGTCGTACATTCAAACGTTATGTTCCTATCAAAAAAAGGGAACGATCTATAAAGGTTTAATGGCCGTCGTTCGAATTGTTTTCGCGAAAACGGTTTTTTTTATATGAAATCCATCGTTGGATATTTTTAATTTCGAGTTAAAATGTTATATGAATGACTATCTGTATAATCGGGGTGGATCAAATTGAAAAAAATAATGTATTCATAGTTCGCGTGCAACAGTTCAATTTGTGGTTACTTGAACTTAACTCGAAGTGATCGAAATTCGACGGGGTTAATTAAAAGTTGTGTGTGTGTGTGTAATCAAATTGTTTAACTATTAGATGTTGTCTGTTGGAGGAGTTTGCGGAAAATTGTTCGATAGCATAATTGAACGTGCGGTCAATTGATCGTGGTAAATTTAAAAATAATAATGAAATATCTTCCTATATTTGAAACTTTGATAAATATTTAAATTAACAATATACAAATGATATTTTTTGTTATATTGGTGTATGGAGAATTGTTCGATAGTTCAATTGAGCATGCAGTCAATTGATCGCGGTAAAATTTCAATATCTACATCTTTGATAAGAAAAAGTTTGAAAAATCACCGTTAAACTATTGGTTATTATACCTATGAAAAGTTTACAAAAATTATTCGATAGTATAATTGAACACGCGGTCAATTGATAGTAGTAAATTTAAAAATGACCATAAAACATCTCCTTAAGATTGTTATAGCTTAAATTTTTGAGAAATATTTGAATTAAAAATATACAATTGATAATTTTTGATGAGGGATTGTTCGAGAGTTTGATTGACCATGCGGTTAATTGATTGTGATAAAATTTCAAAATTGATATCTCACACAAAATATTTGCTAGTTATTTTTTTTTAGAAATATATCAAAGGCATGTTTGATCAATATTGACTATCGATTATCCCAAGAACAATTGGCCATATGACCAATTTGTTGCAATAAAATTTCAATGTAATATCAACGTTGATTCATAGACTTTAAAAACGGTAAATGTAAATATTTCAAATTCATTTTTTTTTTCATTAATGAATCGACCGCATTTATTATAATTCTTATGCGTCATTTTAAATCATCAAAGTATTAAATAAAAATTAAATATACTTTACGTTTATGACAGTCCGCAGGCCGTATCTGCATTGACGTCACACGACCCACCGTTTGACCGTCGCTGACTACATTTATTGTAGGTCACACGAAACGACCTCAACACCTAGAAACTATTCACTAAAATTTTAATTGTATTTCAATCACAATTTGCACATTTCTTTGTTAAAATATACAAAGCGTTGTACATTTTTAATGTCGAAAAATCCATTTTCCATTCGACGAAATGGAAAATTTTCATGATGCGATCAAAAAATCAAATTCATTATGAGATTATTTTTGTTTCGATCAACATTAAAAGACTGAAGGGCTTAGGAAATTAATAATTCGTTCATTTTCACTCTTTTTTATTTTCTTTTTTTACAGGCCATAGAAAAATCATTGGAAATTAAAATGGTTACCATGTCCAGTAAAGGGTAAAATTTATTAGATTTTTCTATTCTATTGAAAGATCGATTATTGAAACTCAGAGAAATATCAGCAATATTTAATGCAATATTGATAATGAATGATGAGATCTATTTCCATTTAATCAATTAATAAAATTGTTGATTTCGGGGTACTAAAAATCCCAAAGAAACACAAAAGCATCAATTTTATACCTAAAAATGTACACCCAATACTCTTTTGACACGGGAGATACGTTCCAGATAAAAAAAATGTATGGTGACTATATAAAAATTGAAGATAAGTTTCATCAGTATATTTCGATATAAATTCTATCCAAAAATACTTTCTGAAAAATTTGTAATATGAAAAAACTTCGCTATGTGAAATCATTAAATCGAAATTTGTATTTAATAATTATAATTTTATACTGGCCTGCTACGGATCTTACCATTGTGGTATAATAATAATTATTTTTTACAGTATTAAAATTAAAAAGCAGTCTGGAAAAATAATCAGTTCTTTTTCTTTGAACCGTGTTATTTTGGAGCTGTATAAAACAAAACCGTGTAAAAAGAGTTTTGGGTACACTATATATTGCGGTGTTTCCTTTGAATGTCTCAATAATTGATCTTTCACTGAAAAAGAAAAGCTTTTTGTATTTTGATCGTTGCTGGACACCATATGTATTTACTTAAGTCTCTAAAAGAGGCTCTATAGCCCTCAAAAAATAAAATGAAGAAGATTGAGAATGAAAAAATAATGACTTTTTCAAACCCTTAAGTTTTTTAGTAACCACCAGATATTTTTTTTGTATGAATGAAAACATAGAATAATATATTATTTCATATAGAAAATGTAAATGAGATTGAATTTTGGATAGCTGGTTGTTTAATAACATTCATATAATATTATTAAATTATTCAGTTCATGTGTTTGTTTTGACGGATACCTAGAACAATTTAGATTCGACAATATCCATATATTATTTTAATTAGTAAAAATACATTTATTGATATTATTCGAACCATTCTGAATAATGTAAACATTTGTATTAATTTGCATAGTAATTTAACAAAAATTTCGAAATTTTTGATCAATATAGTAACAGCATTTCAAAATCAACCTTTTGTACTTCAGGTTGAATTTGAAAATAAAATAAATATATGTAGTATGTAAATACTATTGTCGAAAAAATGAAAATAAAATAATACTGTATAAACTTTATATTATATAAATAATTATATATTATTTTAAACAGTCACAATTAAAACATATTCATAAAATAATTACATGATTTGAATGAAATAAGTCAACTATCGTTAACACAGCAGTCACTAACCTTTTTTACGTCGCGGACCATCGAATCATAATTTTAATTTTTGTTTCGTGGATTTATACCGACACTAATCACTATAATCATAATCACTATTGCCAGCATCACTATCACCAATATCACTATCACCAATATCACTATCATCAGTATCATTCAATATCAATCATACTAATCACTATTTGAATCTACAGTATAGTATTATAAAATACACTTCTACCAACTCAACCAGTGAAAGTGTATTTCAATGATAGGTTTGACACAGTCGTTGCTCGCTTTTAGTGAATTTGTATTTGTGGAATGTATGGCGTGTTTGTTTTTCCGACTTGGCTAAGGGAAAATCGAAAAAGCCTCCGGAAAATCATCTCCAGACGAATGTTCGCTTTCGATACGGGTGTCGTGCAATTTTTCACAGATTATCTTCCCCTCTGTCGGATATAATGCGAACCATAATTGGATGTTTCTCCGAAGCTTTTTTTATCTGTGCAAAGCTCCTCAAACTTTCGACGGTTCCGCTTGGATAAATTGGAATCGAATGAAAAACTCGCAATTTCAACAATGGTTGATCAATATATTCTAACTTGATAATTGTTTTTCTTTTTAAAAAATCATATTTCGAAAATTAATTTTGGAAATACACAATTAATAATTATAATTGTTTTTTTTTTTTTAATTTCCTTCAACATTGACAGTGATAAATTGAATTATTATACAATAGGAATAATTTTCTTCAGAAATTTATCATTAAAGCATAAAACTGATAATTTATATCGGAAATACAATAATTGATTAGGAAATATTTCAATATGTCTAAACATTTGAGAAACGCAATTCACTTCACGCTTGATATAAACATCGAATACGAATATATTACCAACGGTCGACTGAAGCGAATTTTCATCACATTTCCCTAATAACAAACGCTATTTTCTCACGAAAAATCGCACATAACAAATAATATTATATTATTGAGTACCCCGTCAAATTATATTTCGGAAAAATCTTATAAAATGAACGCGAAAAACGTAAAATATTTTTCGTTTCATTCTAAAATTTAATTTTATCCGTCGATGTGTTGTCGCCTTTATTAGTACTATTAAAATACTAAATGCTTAACGTCGTCTGTCAAATATGACGATTGATGTGTCTTACGATATACTTATGGAAGGTTGAAAAAACTGGTACTATTGTCACCACAGTGTGTACCAATATGGTCAAAAAGATCACAGATATAGGGTTTGACTCTAAATTATAAAATAACTTATTCTAGAAGATGATGTTTGGAAAGTCACTAGTTGAAAAAATAATTTTGATATCGATGTCAAATTTCACTTCGATGTTGTTTAATTTTATAAAAAAAGCATTCTTTTTTTGTGTTTTTCGTGAAAAACATAATGATGTAAGCGTCGCATAACATATCTATAATCATGGAAACTCGTTTTGAATTTTAAATTAAAAAAAATTGAAATATCTATATAAAGAAAGAAAGAGAAATAACACGATTGACTATCTAATCAAATTTGTTTGTTTTTTCGACTGCGAATGTTCGCGCGAAAAGTCAAAATGTTTAAACACGCGCAAATTCAAAGCCTCGCAATTAATTTGATTTATGTATGGGCCTTTGTGAAATTCCGGAGCACTATTCGGGTGTGTGTACACGGGCCACAGTTTCCCAAACTTTCCTAAAGGTTCTTTTGCCGAAAACAGTGTTCGCTTTGCGACGTGCACGTTTTCGAGTTCGGATACGATCGATCGAATGGTGAATTTAAAAATAAAAACAATTTTTTCTCAAATGGTCTATTTAAAAGCGTGAATTCACATATTTTTTTAAATTTATTATTAGGTTTTACATAATTGTGAAAATCTGAGGTTCGACGAATCTTAGGTTTTGCCGGTAAATTTTAATTTTTATCATAGTGGGTAATAAATTTTAGAAATATCATTAAAAATTATCAAATTATCAATTAAAATTATTATTATCAAATTATCAATTAAAAAATATTGTTTTCCAGAGTAAACAGATGAAAATTTTCGCAATAATTTATTTTACAATTAAATAATATAGGGAAAACTAGGATAAATCTGTGATACGGATAATTTTACAATATTTGGAATTAAGTTGATTTTTAAAAATAATATCAACGCATTATCAAGAACTATATATATACTAAAAGCTTGCTAGTAGATACAAAAATTCATGCTGATAAAATTTGTGATACTTGTCAACATTTAATTTTTTCATCATGTGGAGCACACGCATGACTCAAGCGAAGAAAATGAGGATTTCAATCTACATAAAAATATTTTTACTATCAATAGATGGAATAAGATTATATATTATATATAAAATTTTATATAATTTTCTTATTAAAATATCTACAGAGATAAATATTAGAATTATAATTCACCGTAATATCACGAAATTAGATGATTTGATCATCTGAGAAGATATCACACAAAATCGTTAAGAATGTACAACATCTAAATCAGTCATTGGCAACCTGTAACCAACTGACCCATTTAAAAATTTCATGTGACCCCACTGGATTAGTTATTTTTTATTTTCTTAATCAAATTTTCAATATTATTCACTAAAAACTTTTTTTTAAATATACCTACCTCCAAAACATCTTCATAAGAGTAAAATTTTGGTTGCTTCCGTCCCACAGCCAAAAAAGGTTGCTAACGCCTAACTAACGAGTCGATGAAATATAATGTAGATGCTTTATGTTAGTAAACATTTTATTTAATTATTTCACATTAAAATACAAAATAATGAGAGCGTATGCTCAATACCACGGAATTACTCGAGTTTCCCCTATGATAACGAAAACGCCAATCATTATATTTTTAATAATCGGAATATAAAAAGCTTGAGAATCTTACGTGTAGTGTTTCGGTGTACCAGTTGAAAATTTCAATTACGTTGAAAAAAAAACCGGTTCTTTTTCAAAGGGGAACGTATAATGGGATAGTGTTCAATAATGGATACGTTGACAAATAGCTGAAGCTGCGATGTATAGTATTTATCATGGTAGTGAGAAATTCCTACTTTCAAATACGTTGTGACAATTTAGTAAGAGGAGTATACGTGATATTTTTTATTTTATTTTATTAATTTAGAATCAAATGGTTTAAAAATCTAAAATTTTTTTGCAGGAACTCTTTATTTTTTTGTTGTATTATATTACAATCAGCAATGTTCAAAATTTTTCTTCGCGTCAGATTATTCCCTATACATAATCACGGATACCTGTGTGTGTGTGTGTGTGTGTGTGTGTGTGTGTGTGTCTGTCTGTCTATCTGTCTGTTCGTCTGTTCGAATGACGCTCGCAACGTTTTATAGTATTGATATTTTAATATGGTCTTTATGTGTATACAGTTAACTTTTATAGTATGATGCTTATTACCTTCTAACTACTGGATTTGCCATTCCAATTTAGCTTGTATGCCCATTAAAATAACGGCTATAATCGCTACATTATTTACATCATTTTTATGCTCGAAAATCACGAGCTCCAAATTTAGTCTTTATGGTCATTATAATAACGGTTATAATCGCGATAATAAACAATCTTATATTCTGGAGACATTTCGCAACGGCACGGTTATAAAATATTTTTGCATAGATATATTTAATTTTTATTTTATTACGTAATAGTATGATTATCAATTCGCAGCCGATGTTATTAACATCGGGCCTATATACTAGTATGCTCTATAATATCTAAAAAAAAAATAGAGAAAAAAAAGAAGATTGAAAATGAACAATTTAAAACTTTTTGAAAATTTTCAGTCATTTAGTGGCCACTCTGTATAAAAAAAATATTTAAGATTAAATATAATGTATTGAAAAAATCACAATTACAACAGAAATTTATATTCTTTCCATATTGACTAAGTATTCTATTGACTAAATATTTATAAAATTTCAATAAAACCATCACGCAACCATTCCGAGAATTAAATCATCACAGTAAATCATTACCTATAGCAATTAAAAAGCTACAGAATAAAAAACTTCCTTTTAATTAAGATTTCTTTTAACACAAAAAGCTCAATCGCATAAAAAAAATATCAACAAGCAGACCGTAGCCTCATAAAGCTCCAAAGTTCACTTGTTGGCAACGCGTCCGCCATGTTGATCCAAAATGGCGACCGAACTATAACTACACTCCCGCGCAACAAGTACACCCTCCTTTTCATTTTAATTCAATGCTCGTTGTCCGATTAAATTGCTCATGGCTGAGGTTCCCAAAGTTTTTTTTAGTTTTATCAACATGTTTGATATATCAATCGAATACATATATAGATATATTTGATATATATATATCGTCTCAAATGAGACGATTGTTGATTTTAAATTATTTTGTCAAAGATTTGAGGTTTTGAGATTTTTCAAGTGAATAAGTCATAAGTGAATAATTTTTACTGAATCTCGAATTCTTTCATCAGTTGGTGCTGATCGAGACATTTTTACAAATTTGTTATTGCTATCGAGTAAAAAACAGTTTTGAACAAATAGCTTTGATTCTTTATGCCAAGGACGAGTTGTATTTTGAAATAACGTATTGATGAGTACTTTTGTTAATTTTATATTGTATGATATCTGACTTTAAAGTCAAATTTCAAATAAGAGAATAACTTTTTTTTTTTAATTTATCATTTTTTTTTTCGTTTATAATATCTTACTTAGCTATTTGATATAATGCATTTTTCTATAGGGAATATAGTTCTTAATTCATTGTACATAGTTTTTTTTAAACAAAAAACTCTAGTTTATCTTTACTTCAGTTAGTTTTCGATAATTAATCATGTATTTCTGATAGTTTTTTGCTGATATAGAATTTTGTATTCTTACTTAAGGAATAAATACATAGTAAACAAACAAAAAGTAAGGTTTGTCTACCATGTTATATTTTATTTGGGAATTATTAGTCTGTAAGTGTGAGATTTTATTTTTTTAAATCAAAATAATAACAGTAACTCGAAAACTATGTTACTTTGGACTAATGAATGTTTGGTTTAAAATGTTTCAAATAACATAACACATCACCTCATTAAAGCTTTACGGCGACCTTTGGACCAAGCTGTGTAATAATATAATTAATTTTAACAGTATATTTTCGATAGCAACGAAACAGTTTGAAAAGCCCTGAATTTTTCTCATTTCATCGAATTGAAATATCTTCCGTTTTGTGCCGCGAAACAATGAACGATTTTTTACCCGATTTCAAATTTAGACGAGTTTTTCGAATCGCGCAAAAAACGAAAACCTTGCACGTTTTCCGCACATCCCTCATGTCGATAGAGCCAAAACAATTTTCATATTTCTATGGCGGGAAAACAATTCGGTCCGTCCGCGGATCGTATTCATCCCGCAAAGTGAATCTATATATAAAATGGGCTTTCGGCCAAAAGAGCAACAGATGGTCGATTCTGACGACGCGAATTGGCCACCCCTGACCCGCGAAAGCCTCCCGAAACATCTTTTCCATATGAATGAGACTGGAAAAATTTCATACCTAGCCATAGCCGGGTCGGATAATGTCGAGGTTTATGCGACTTTTGACAATTTCGTAGAATATTTCGATTCACAAAAAATTACACGTACTAAACAATTGATTTTTGAGAATTAAAAACATTTTGAAATTATCAAAAAGTTTTCCTGTTTTTTTTTTTGCCAAAGTAATTTAACTTATATTTCATTTCATAATATCTATCTATATAAAAATGGATGTTTGTATATTTGTTTGATGCCGTTTCACTCCAACAACGTTTGACCGATCGCCATAAAAATTGGCATGTACATATATGTATTTTTTTGTGGAGAAGGTTTTTAGCATCATTAAAATAGGATGACCATATTCTCGGAGCCCAAAACGGGTAAGTCCGCTAAATATGTTCCCCACCTATACAAAACAAATATTTTTTTGTCGAGAAGGTTTTTGTATCATTAAAATAGGGTGACTATATTTCTCAGAAATTAAAACGGGACGGTTCGCAAAAATTAAATTAAAAAAATAGTTTGATTTAAAATTTAAGTCCCGAGCAACGCCGGGTACTACCGCTAGTACTTTATATATGTTGTAGTTCAAGTGTGTTTCAGTCTATGTATATTTGGGCATAAATACACATTGTTGGGGTTATATTGGGTTTTGTTTGGTTAAGTTGGGTTGGGTTAGATTTTTTCGACAATTTCATTTATTTTGATTAAAGTTTTGGGTTGGGTCAATGATATATAGACTAATAATATATATGGTCAGCGATATTAATTGATTGTTATTTATATCTGGTAATTTCCGTTTGTTTGTCTGTCTGTCTGTCTGTGGTAACGCCAATAGCAAACCATTACTAAAGTAATGTTTAAAATTATAAAAACGTTATTTTTAGATTTGAATTATTAGACTATCATTAATTTATATTATAATATATAATATTATATGTCATGGTGAAAGAGTACCAAAAGTCATCTGTATTTTGGCTCTTTTAAAAATAGTTTGAATTGGGATACGTTAAATTAGTTTTTTTTATAAAGTACTAGCAGTTAAATAAAAAATTTTAACTAGTGAAAATATACTTTTAATTGGAAATATAGTTTTACTGCAACATATAATATAATATGTCTAAAAAAATATTATATACAGTATTAAAGAAAAAATAAATAAATTCATTATAAAACTATAATCAATTTAAAAAAATTGACTAATTTGTTTTATTCTGATATATTTTGTACTTTCAATTTTTTGAAGATAAATTTTATACAGCGAATCAAATCACTTTAAAAAAAAAGATCAATCAGAGTAAAATGTAAAATAATTATACTCCAAATCGAAAAGAAATTGTTTGTCCATCAAATGCTAGAATATATTTTAATATTATACATAATTTGAGAAACACCGCTTTAACCCGTATAGCAATACGAGCATATTAAACGCATTTCGTCACGATTGACCTTAGCAGAATATTCCGCTGAAATATTCCGCAATATATATTTTATTATAATTCGAATCGAAAATAAATACATTTAGTGAAAAAATATATTATAAAGAATTTCCGAAGGGCTTAAAATCGAATAATTCAAGAACGTTTTTTGCATAAACATATATTAACCCTTTCCACTCGTAACGCTTTTTAGGCGGGGGTAGAAACAGCTCGAAATACAACATACGAGAATGATGCAAATAGTGATTATAGTATATATAGCTGCCCGTACTTGATTTGAACATTTAATATTTAATTGATAAGACCAGTTCATTTATTATTCTCACAATTACGATATATAGGCAAAGCCAGAGGCAGTAGGTAATAAGCATCACATTATAGACGTTAACTGTATACGCATATAAAGACCGTATTGGTAAAAAAGTCGCGAGCGTCATCGAACAGACGAACACACGAACACATACACAGAAATCCGCTATTATATATAGGGGATAGATATGTTATTTTAAAAGCATAATTAAATACGTTTTGAACGACATTTTTCAATTTTTTCTTATTGGAATATGATTATCATGATTGGGAGTTGTATTTTATTACATATTAGTTACATTAAAATGTCTATTTATATATATGTAAAATTAGGCAAGAAAATAACAAAATTTTCGAGCATGTTTGTGGAGACGCATCTCTCGCGGGACAAAACCCGTCACGAACCAGTGGTCCGCAACAGTCGAAGCCGACATACTAATTTTTAAATATTTTTTTCAATTATATTTAAATAAGGTAAAAAATGATATGATCAGAATTATATTGTGCTTTGGTCAGAATTTCCGGTCAGAATTTAATTTAACTTTTGGTCAGAATAAAAATAAAGTATGGCTAGAATTGAAATAAATTATGTTCGGAATAAAAATTGAGTATGGTCAGAATACGACTAAATATAGTGCCGAGTAAATATAGTATACGAGTGCGTAGCGACTGGCAAACTAATATTATACATACGAATCGCTAGCTGTCGAATCTTGCGGGGTAATATTAAATTTTATATGTGATAAATACTTTTGAAATGTAATGATCCGAAATTTGAGTGATGAATAAATCGATCGACTGATTCTAGCATAGAAATTTTTTTATACTTTATCACTTTATCATAAATTACAGGGCTTTTTTTACCCTGTGACGCGGCGGAATGGCGTTCCGGTACCTTTTTCTCGAAATTTCAATAAATGTTTGCAAAATTTTATTTTCTTCTTTATTTAAAAGTTTTTGATTCTTTTCTTGAAAGCCATTGACTGTTCATCCTTTTTGAATATAGGGGTATCATAGGTCCCATAAAATAATCAAATTAAAAGGCTTAAAAAAAAATGCGTTCCGGCACCTTTTTTTTTTTAAAAAAGCACTGATAAATTATATTAGTCGGTCATATAATTGAAATTATGTGACCAACAATATAAATAAACGTGATGAATCTGAGATCATTCGACAATTTTATTATTATATAATATTAAGTAATCCGATAAGCGGTATCGTATTTACGATGGTCAGAGATGTGAAAAAATGGCAAAAATTGTATTAATAGTTAATAAATATTGAAAATATTATCTTTCATTCAAAATACTTCGACTTTCCGGATATTAAAAATTCTTTACATATAACCTTCTCAAAAAATATCCATATTTTTCAATGGAATTTATTATATATATTAATTATAACATATATGAAGTACGACGATTATCATTTTTATTTAGATAGCTATAAAAAAATACTACAGTAAACCCCTCCCCTATAACGTCATGAAAGATTCCACGTTGTAGGAATTTTTAAATTTAAATTTTTTTTTTGACATTTTTGCTTGTTTTAAATGCATTTGAAAAAAAAAACAGAATTTGAATGCATTTTAACGTTATAGAAGGGGTTTATACGACGTTTAAACATCAAAAACTATCCCTTTTTACAATTTCAAACTAAACGCATCCAAACATAACACTTTCGTATCAGCTAAAAAAATATCATAATCATACGTCAAAAAAAATTCCTTCCATCCTAACCATCCTACAAAAGCTCCTAACATAAATTCCCTATAGAAGTATCACCTTAAAAAAAAAAAAAAGTAAAACCCATCTCGAGGGCACATCCCGAACACACGTAAAGCCGCGTGGGCGTCGGAATGCCGTGGGACGTTAGGCGGATGTGCGATTTTCGGCAAAGTGGGCGGATTTGGGCCCAACTAGGCGGGGGGTTAAAGGTCACGTGACGCCCACGCTCGCGGGGGATCGATCGGATTTGCGTGGAGCGCAATTAGCATGCGAGACGTCGCATTGTTCCGGCGGCATGCCGACACATATTTATGCGAGAATTTTTTCGAGGGGGGGGGGTTAATTTATTTGATGGGTGAGAGATAGGGGTTGTGTGTGTGGAACGGGACCGACGTCAATTTCTCGAGGGTTCGATGATTTTTCGCTGACCCGGGACTTTCAGTTGTAAAAAATGCGGGTATGGAACGCGATTCATGTCCAAGTCTTGGATGTCCAATGATTTTTTGCTGACCCGGGACTTTCGGATGCAAAAAGTTAATTATGGAACAGAACTAAATTCGAAGTTACGAATGTCCAATGATTTTATGTTATCCCAGGAACTTTAGATATAAAAAAATGATATATTATATGGAATGGGACTAAAGTCAAAGGCTCGGATGTTCAATGATTTTTCGCTGACCCGGGACTTTCAGTTGTAAAAAAATGCGGGTATGGAACGCGATTAAAGTCCATGTCTTGGATGTCCAATGATTTTTTGTTGACCCGGGACTTTCGGATGCAAAAATTTATTTATGGAAACGAACTAAATTCGAAATTACGAATGTCCAATGATTTTATGTCATCCTGGGAACTTTCGATGTAAAAAATGATATATTATATGGAATGGGACTAAAGTCAAAGGCTCGGATGTTCGATGATTTTTCGCTGTCCCGGGACTTTCGGATGCAAAACGCTATATTTGGAACATAACTAAATTCAAAGTTACGAATGTCCAATGATTTTATGTTATCCCGGGAACTTTGGATGCAAAAAGTTGTACTTATATGGAACAGGACCGACGTCAATTTCTCGAGTGTTCAATGATTTTTCGCTGACCCGGAACTTTCGGATGCAAGAGGTTATAAAAGTACATATATGGAACCGAACTAAATTTGAAATTACGAATGTCCAATGATTTTATGTCATCCTGGGAATTTTCGATGTAAAAAATGATATATTATATGGAATGGGACTGAAGTCCAAATCTTGGATGTTCAATGATTTTTCGCTGTCTCGGGACTTCCAGATATAAAAAAAATACACATATGGAACGGGACTAAAGTCAAAGTCTCGAATTTCTAATAATTTTTTGATGTCCCTGGATTTTCAGATGTAAAAAAAGGATATATAATATTAAACTTATATTATATGGAATAGGAAATAAGTCAAAGTCTTGGATGTCCAATAATTTTTCGTTGTCCCGGGTCATTTTTATGTATTTACTATGATTTTATTATAAATAATTAAATACAAAAAAAAAATTAATTTTTTACCGTCTGTATTAAAACTATTTATTCTTAACTGACTTTTTTTATTATTGGTAATAATCATATTTTTTTAAATTACACATATTATATAATAGTTTAAAAAGTAAAAACGTGCGTACGCATTTAAAACAACAGGATTTACTCAATCATTGGCCATTATCAGTTGAATTGTATTCATTAATTAATAAACAAAATATACTTTTACTTGGAAAATATACAGCCACTGTAACTTTTTTTTAATAATTTTTCAATAAAATTTTCGTTTTTATAATAATAAGTAATAATGATAGCATTATTATTATGTAACATGAACTTAGCAAACCGAAATTCGTCATAGTCGTTATTTAATAACCCGAAACGCACAGTATTAATTCAAGTGATCCTAGACTTTTACCAACTTGAACATAACTGAACGAAAACGGAAACCACACGATCCGAGGATTAACGTAAATACAAACGTTTATCGAATTAGAAATGCACATGGGGCTAAAAGCTCATGCATATTCAAACAGGACCTCCGACGAATAAAACCTCCCTCAACGGGCGATTTGCATAAGGGTGGAGCTCCATAGTGAGTGCAAACGCAACCGTAAGCGTAAGCGTAATCGTAAGCGTAAGCGTAAGAGTAAGCGTAAGCGTATCTCGCTGTGGTAGCGAATCGAATGCATACAATCATATTTTTGTTCGCTCCATTAGGAATCCTAATATACGTGAATTTGATGTTCGAATATAGAATGTGAAAATTGTGACATATCCGGATATACGAATATATTCGAAAGTTTTTGGAAATTTTTAAATGTTGGAAAAAAAAATTAACTAAATGAAAACAATTAACACATTGATAAAATAATATTTATTTATAATTCAAAAATACATACTTCAAATATAAGAGAACATTAAATGTTTCAATTTTTGATTTTGTTCTGTGGTTCTAATTGATTCCGCTTTGGAAAATATTCTTTCAGTTATGGTTGACCATAACTGAAAAAATTAATTCAAATTATTCAAATATTAACTATAGGTTTCATATTTCAAATTGGACTTTTAAACTTAAAATTGAACGTTCGGCATTTTAAATTGGACATTTTACACTTTAAAAATAAAAATAAAGCAACATTCGAATATAATTTCAAATATACGAATACGAAAAAAGACCTAATTTACTCGCATAACGAGTATTCAAATGTTCAATTGAGATTCCTATTAATGATATACGTTTATGCTCACTATGGAGTTTCACCATTATTAATCTTTTTTGATCAGTTCAAGGATGTTTGATTCGGTTTTTACTGTTTTAAATCGCTATATTTATTATTGGAACATTTAATTATAGATCTGATTTTTTTCGAGGAATATAAAAAGGGCCGTTTTATAATCAGCTTTTAAATCGAATCGGTTTTTTTAAAAGTGGTTTAAGTCCATTTTCGGAAAAAATGAGTTAATTAGTTCATTTTAGATAGATATTTATATTTATCTAACCCAGCCATGGCCAAACTAAGACCTTAAGATATTTGGCCCAATTGAAGGTTTTGATTAGCTTTTTCCAAGTATAATTTTAAATATAATAAAATGCCTTAATTTCAAGTTGCTTTTTTTTTTAATTTTTAATACAAAAACTATCATATCATTATAAAGTATTACAACATTTATGTTTGGCTTTCGAAAACATGCATCATTTCATTTGGCCCACCAAGTGATTTCACTTGGACATTCCTGACATACCCAAAATGAACATGAACTATTTTTTCCAAAAATGAATAACATAAAACACTTACATAATATTTCTCTTTGTTCATAACCCGAAAAAAAACCTTTTATCCCTGTGGAATTCCATTCCAAAATGAACCGATTCGTCGGAAATTTCAATCCAATCATACAAAATGTAAATAAATATATTATTTTAAAAAATGGCGCTACCTGATGAATATTTAATACGACATTCCGAAGCTGTTAAATATTTACAGCGGCAAGTCAAAGGCGGCGAAATTCGAGATGTTAATTTAATCTGGCAAATGGCGTGCGATTTTTTTTTATCCACGTGCTCCAGAAACGGCCAACATTTTCAAATCAACACTTCGATTGTAAACTCAAAGCGGCGAAATTCAAAACGATGTAAATTTTATGTGGAAACACTCGCGGGCCGAAATTGTTTCCGAAGTGTATTTTTTTCGTTTTGTTTTTGTAGTTTTATCCGAGGGTTCGTGAATTGTGAATTGTCGTTGAATTTTTTTGTAATTGAAAATTTGATTAATGTTATTGAGAAATATCCGAAAATAAAGATAGTGAGCGTTAACGTGTAAAAAATATCTGGGAATAAACACGGATACGTTTATGGAAAAATAATCGAAAGCTAACATTTAAATTGTTTTGAATAACATAAGGGACAATAAATTAACTTTTTAATCTAGCTCTGAAATTAAAATTAAAAAAAAAAAACCAAATTTATTCAATTCATGTTACATTATTAGAATGGTGCTTCATGATTAATATCATATTAATCATTGAATTTCATTCTGGTTATATGTGTTTGTATATATGTATATGATATTCGTAATTTTTCTTACATTAGGGTAAAACTCCACGATGAGCGTAAGCGTGGGCATGTCACGAATTTTCATACTTATATTTGTATTTATATATAATTTATTTAGGACATTGAAGTATTACATAGATTATTAGGGTAAAACTCCATATTGACCATAAATTTAATCTTTTAAAAAATTTTCACTTTAATATATGCACTTAAATAATAAATATTCGTAATTTTACACACATTAGGGTCAAACTTTACGTTGAGCATAAGCACGGACATATCGGATAGTTTATATATATTATATAATTTATTTCAACAATCTAATAGTAAGTATTACACGGATTATTAAGGTGGAACTTTATATTGAGCATAAACATAATCTTTTAACAAAGTTTCATTTTGATTATTTGTTTATATATTTATAAATATTTGTAATTTTAAACACTTCAGGATCAAATTCTACGATGAGCATAAACATGGACATATCAAATAGTTTATATATGTCACAGTCCAAGTGTATTTTGGTCCATGTATATTTGCATCAGTCATAAATACGTATTTTCGGGGGTTGAGAAGGGTTAGATAAGGTTGGCTCAGGTTTTTTATGCAATTTAATTTGTTTTAATCAAAGTATTAGGTAGGATTGGATCAAATTTACCTGAAATGCAACAAATATAAAACAACCGCTAGGTATTATATATTACACACGAATTAATAAGTAAAAATGAAAAATCAGCATCTCGCCATATTTCAGTGTCTGTAACGCGACTTAGACGCGAAAATTTCGCAACGCAACATCGGAAATTTCACAATATAATGCAAGTTTTCAGGGAAAGTTTTCCCCCGTGCAGGTTTCAGGAATTATCCGGCGAATTTTCCCCGGAGGGAGTCGGCGGAAAAACCTGCGGTGTTTTCCCACAGCCTGTTCCGAAACTTTTTCATATCGGCCCTCGCCAAAGTCGTAATTTTCCACTGTACACTGTGCCCGTTTGATTTATACGAAGAACGTGACTTATTGTTGCGAGTTTGCGACATGAACTCTTATAATTTTCGAAATTAACGCTTTTCATTCGAAAAAAAAATAGACGTTGTGTGAAAGTGGGTGTCCCAAAATTAGTGCAAGATTTGAATTTGTGCAGTTAATTGTTGGCAACACTAAAAAAAAGCAATTTGACAGCTGATAGTTTAGGGTTATTAAAAACTAGTATTATATATAGGCCCGATGTTAATAACACCGGTTGTGAATGTAAAGTTTGAAGAAATATATTGATAACACAATATAATGTCAATTTTTTTAATTAAAATACCAAAAATAAATTGAAATTTGTTAAGAAACGGAAAACGATAAAATGTGAAAATATTTAATTGTCGCCAAAAGGTTTCGTTTTGGAGTATCAATCGCTTCATCCGATTCGGAATAATATCTCCTATATATAATCAGCAATTATTTTGTTTATTATCGCGATTATAGCCGTTATTGTAATGACAATAAAGACTAAAGTTGGAGCTCGTGATTTTCGAGCTCGAGAATGATGTAAATAGTGATTATGGCCGTTATCTTAATGGGCATACAGGCCAAATTGGAATGGCAAAGCCAGTAGTAACATCGGTTACCCGATGCCCGTACTCGTTTTGAATATTTAATATTTAATTGATAAAACCAGTTAATTTATAAACCCACAGCGAAAAAAGGTTGCTGAGGTCTGTCCTATACTATATACTTTATGAATCAATAAAAAAATTGATTTTCAATAAAAAAACCTGTGTTTTCTATCAAAATTACTTTTTGCGTAAATTTTGAGACACCTATATAAAGTTGTAATAACACGTAAAATGTTGGATTTTTTTTTGTAACAAACAAAACGCTACAACTTTTCTAATTTTCAAAATTGATTTATTAAAACAGGATCAATTTACATCAAGTCTTCTGCCAATGATTCGGTAATGACTATCTTCCGTGTTTATAAAATTTTGAATTTTCGGAGGTTGCGAAGTCATCAAAGGCCTTTTCAATATCGCTTGGATTGTTAAAAATCTTCTGGTTGAAGGAAGAATCTGAATTTTTGAAAAGATGATAATCGGTCGCTGAATTATGTAAGAGAATAAGCGAGGTTTTAAATATTTAATTCCATTAATTTTAAATCCGTTAATAAAGAGGTATGAGGCCTAACGTTGTCATGAAGAAATATTTTTCACCTTCTCTTATGTTAGTCAGATGTCTTGAAATGGTTATAGGAATAACTTTGAGGTTTACTGATAGTTTCAAAACATTTTTTTGTGGATTATTTTAAGCGACGTCCCTTAAATTTTTATCGCTGACGAAAATTTGAGGAAACCAAGAGGCTCATTTTTTTCAAACGTTTTTTTAATTTCTGATATCTTCTTCAAAAGCCAAATTTCTATGGCCTTTGTTATGTTGTGTTTAGACTTGAATTCACACAAACAAATTATACGCAAATCTCTTATCAACAGCACATCGTTTCAGGTCGAAAAAATTAAAAAAGTCAACCTATAAATTAAAAATAAATAAAGAACAAGATTCTCTCCTAATATTAAAAAGAAAAAAAAAGTTCATTATTCACATTTTGTTCCCAGAATGATCTGTTTTTGACCGAGCGATTTCTGTCCTTTGATACGTTACAAAGTAATACAATCAATTTAAAAAAATTATAATTTTCGTTGTTTTTAATAAAAATTATTTACGATGCTCACCGATATCCTCGTAGAAGTTTTGCTTCGACGAAATGCATTTTTAATTCAGTAACGAAATGAACTTTGTAAGTCTAGTGAATAATAGATAACAAATCTGAATTATATACAGAATAATCTTGGCAGTTTTGTGGTTAATCTTCAATCATAATTAAGAGCATAGGGGTAATTACAATTTAATATAATTGTATAATTAGGCCTATTATACGGTCGTAAAACGTCTAATTCTAACCAAACACCAAAATTTCGAATCAACCTTTGTTTACTGAATCGTAAAAGACGATAAGAAGTTTTTTCGGAAATATATATTAAAATTTTTCAATGAAAAAATTAATTTCATAACACATTTTTCAATGAAAAGAATTCAAAAATATTATTTAGGTTTTTCCATTATATTGAATTTTTAAAACTACAGTTTTCTTTAAAATATTATAACAATCTGAAAAAAATTATATAAAACATTATTCTTACAAATTCATTGATTATATAAGATATTTTTTCATTTTGATATCAAAGATGTAAAGACTTTTAAGTAAAATATAATTAAATTTTCAACATTTTTATACATTTATTATTAAAGATAATATTTGGTTTCGTAAATTTTATATAAAATTTATTAAAGAGTTGTTTATTTTCATTTTATATTTATGTAAGTTCTGAACGTATTTTTTGTTCATTTTACCAATAAGTATAATATTATTATCTTTTAATATATTATTTCGTATAAATTGAAGAGCAAACTTATCAAAAAAAACTCATTTCGAGTATCGTTTTCGAAACTCAATTATTTTTCTCTGAATTAAAACGTCGAATTTGGCTAAAGCTCGTTTTTCGCGTGTTTCCGATTCGTACCGAAATTCAAAATTTCATTTCGTAATATAGAAAAGAAACAAAATTCACAGGTTCAAATTTGAATTTTTCATTTCGGATAATATGAAGAAAAATAAATAACGTGTGCGAATAATAAATAATAATAAAAATGAAACGGACGTAAAAAAAACGTATTCCAAAAATCGAATATAATATTCAAATTGGCTGAAGTCTAAACGAAGTTTGTGACGCGTGCTTTTTGCCCAAGAGCTACATGTGCCATATTAGAAGGGCCCTTGGTTTCAGATTTTGAAATTTTTCATTCTAATTTCTCGTTGTCGTGGTCAATGTTAAGGTTTTTCGTGTTGGAAATCTTTAATATAAACATTTCGTTGTTATATTCGAATTATTTGAAAGTTTGGGTGAAACACTCATTCACTAAAATCATAATAAATTAATATTACTTTCTTTTTTTTGACATTATAATATTATAGTATATAGGCCCAATGTTAATAACATCGGCTGTGGTTTTATTAAGAAACGGAAAATGATAAAATGTGAAAACTCGATTGTGTGAACTCGAAATGTGAACCCGATTTGAATATTTAATATTTAATTAATAAAATCAGTTCATTTCTTCATCAACATCAACATCAACATCATCAACATCAACATCAACATCAACATCAACATCAACATCAACATCAACATCAGCATCAACATCAACATCAACATCAACATCAACATCGACATCAATATCATCATCATCAACACCATCAACATCATAAAAAAAGAAGGAAAAAAGTCGCGAGCGTCATCGATACAGACAGATAAACAGATACACAGAAATCCGCTATTATATATAGGGGATGGAGGATTTGAAAATTTTAAGGATAATCTTAAATTTATTTTAAATTGTATGTTTATTTCTATTAGTATTTCTTATAACTGAAGGTTGTGACCATTTAATAATTTCTCTTTCATACTTCGTTTGACGATTTTCTTCTAACTTTTCCAACACATAGTACGTTGTAATGCCTGTAGTCGGACCAGTCAATCTGAAGGAGCTTTTACAGCTTCCTTTTCTACAGCTTTCATACTTCTTATCAACACCAGCTTTTTCAAACTACACCGGAATCCTTTCATCTAGTAACTTATCCAAAGAACCGAGAAATGTATGCAAAAAAAAATTCAATATTTTAAAACCACTTTTCAATATTTAATGATACCTTAAATTTCAAACGAACCCATTTTCAAATCAATTAAGAAATTTCAAAATTCTAAAAATAAGGGCCACCGTCCGACACATGTAGGGAACGTTCCGTAATTGAATTCGTGGTGGCCGGGAACGGGTTAAAGTGGTACCTCGGTTAACGTCACTAACTACGTTAGTCTGGGAACGCCATGTTTGCTACAGCCTAAACGAAATGTTCAACGTAACTACAATTATGCGTGCGCTAATGCAGGGTTTCTCAACCTTTTTTGGGCCGCGGCCTCCTTTTGAATCACATATTTTTCCATTCCTCCCTTCTAATATTTAAAAAAAAAATACATATTAAAAATATTATATAAATCTACATCAACCTTTTTCAAATGATCAGCGATTAAATAAAGATGGTCATCTTTTACTTCTTCAGAAATGGCAGTCAACGTTGGAAATTGTGCAAATTCACGTCTTCTAATTTTAATTTTGAAAACATTAAAATTTCTAAGAAAACCAACAATTACATCTTTACTTGTAATGAGATTAAACGATTTTTCTTGTGATTTTTTTGTTTAATAAATTATTTTTTTCAAATATCTGTTAAATAAAATATATCGCATTTTGCATCGACCATTTTCTTCCCTTTTTTCTTTCCATTCATAAAAGATACGATACTGTTCCAAAATATAACGACACGCTTAAGACAATTACCCTTCAATAACCAGCAAACTTATGTGTGTAATAGTAAGCGCTCAAAATTCTCTTTGTTTAAATTCATTATTATTATTATTAACGAAATATTATCGCCTCAAACTAATTTCTGGTCGGTAGTGACCGTGTATTAAATTTAAAAAAATCTGACCATTACTTCTCTAGACTTCACCATTCCTCCCCAAATATAGGATTTTGGTTCATTCCTCCCTTGAGAGGCTCTGGGCCTCCCTAGGGGGCCATGTGGACCCAGGTTGAGAACCCCTGCTCTAATGTGTAGTGGAGGTTTATCGGAATATCGAATGAATAAAGAAAACGGTTGTGGAATATTCGAGTTGTAGGGCATAATCTACAAATGTGGAAAAATAGTTTTGGAAATCGAAATTGAATGCGATGAATTTTTCTGTGGGTAAAAATTAAGTGAACGGTTGTAGAATTTTTGAAATAAAAAATTACCTACAAATGTAACAGAAAAATGTGAGTATAAGTAAAAATCAATTGTGGATGTAATTAATTTCGATGAAATATTGTATGAATAAAGAAAACGGTTGTGGAATATTCGAGGTATAAGGCGCAATCTACAAATGTGGAAGAATAGTTTTGGAAATTAAAATTAACTGTGATGATTTTTCGGTGGGTAGAAAATGGGAGAACGGTTGTAGAATGTTTAAGATGAAAAGTGGGGTTACAAATGTGAAAGAATAGTTTTGGAAATTAAAATTAACTGCTATAATTTTTCCGATGGGTAAAGAATCGATGAAAGGTTAAGTAATATTTGAAAAACGAATCTACAGACTCGTCATAAAAAAAATCACCCGACTTAATTCCAAATCACACAGTAACGGGACACACTGTATACACCGCAAAATGTACAAATTTCAGTTTACACTCTGCAAACAATGGCCTTCGAAAAGCCGACTCAGGTTATCGGAATTTCGCGAAATAACGGCACATTGTGCACTAGAAATTTTGCAAAATCCCCGCTTTACGACCGTCGTAAAGCGAAGCCTTTTTTCGTACGTCACGGCTTCGATGAAACTACGTGTTGACTTTTAATACGATAATCTTATTTGGAAGCCTCCGGGCCGAAAGGTTACCGGTTTAATTTCTGGCGGAACGCAAATAATTTTCCTGGTAAATATGTATATATATGTATGTTAACGTTCTTGTTTACGCTATCGCGTTATGATTTTTTTTTATGCTAACTATGGAGCTATACCTTAAGGTTTAAAATATATACAGTAGATAGAAAATTCGGAAACGTTAACACGCTAAAATGCCTCAATATGCTCACTTTTTTTTCTTGCTTATACATATAGGCCCATAGGGACTGTTGATAACCATACTATTACGTAATAAAATAAAAATTGAATATATTTATGCAAAATTATTTTATAGCCGTGCCATTGCGTGATGTAATAAAACAAAAATTGAATATATGCAAACATATTTTATAACCGTGCCCTTGCGAAATGTCT